>JAOUQT010252121.1:0-13568 GCA_025769995.1 Xyliphius kryptos | reverse complement strand
TTAAAAAAAAGAAAAAAAACTATTCACAGAATCAGTTCAAACAGGCTGTTGAACATGTTCCCCGTGGGGATGTGTTTTGGCGTACCTGTAACTGCAGCCGCTCTAACAACTCCAGCAGAGATTTTGGTTGAGCTCGTTTGGACAGTCTCTGAGGTCTAATCTGTGGAACCTCCTCACCCTCTTTTTCTTCTTCCTGTTCCACCAGTACGTTTACATATATGAACTTGAAGTTCCCCACTTTGTTGTTCAGCATGCCAGTCCATATTCCCATCGGGGGTTTGCTTATGATGTGTATAATGTCCCCGACCTGAGAGTGAATAATTAGTGAAAGGGAGAGTGAGACTGACAAGGTTACATCAAAGCAGCATGCAGAATATTTATACATTTATTCTGTCCTGCTGCAGGGACGATGCCAAGTCACAAAGTCAGAGCTGAATGCCAAAACACATAAAGCAGATGGCAGACTGACCTTGAGTTTGAGTGAGTCCGTGTCATATGGACTCGGAACGAAATCTGTGTGCACCCGGGCTCGTCCACAGAACTGACCCGTGTAGGGCACGTCCTCAGCCAGCCTTAGGCTGTCCCTCTTACTGGTCATATCCGAACTGCTGGTCATGGCACCTGAATAAGCACACACATACAGTAGGAATTTGTTGTCTGAATCTAGACGTCTTGTGTAGATAAGATTATATAAATTGTATATGCTTACTGGCAGAATTCTGACTGCTGGAGAGACTTTCTAATGAGTTACTGGTTTGGTCCGAGTTGTTCTCCACAGGAGAGCTGCACTCTGTATTGTCGTCTGCCTGCTTATCTGTCTCATCACACTGCAAAAAATAGATGGCAAACGGTCACAAATATCGACTGATAGCACATAGTGACACCTGAAAGTATGAGATTTAAATACGAACAACACTGTATACTACTGAATCATTAATGTTGGTAGATCGTTGTGGAACACTCCACAGGTTCTAAAAATGAAGGACGCGAGCAACAAGCGAATGTCACAGTATTAGAAGCACACGTGCACACACACCACTCACAAAACGGTGCGTGGCCATACCCCAGTCACCATCACATTTTTTATTAAAATGTGCTCTAAAATGTTAAATGTGCCTGAAATGATGGATGTGTTGACAAAAGTTGTTTGTTGGATTCGGGCAGGACCTCTGCAGAGACGGATGTTTGGTGCTAACATGGATGACGATAAAGGAGAGGATTCAGTTCTCCTGCTACGTTACAAATGTCAGATTTTCTTAGGAAGACCTAATTTTAGTCCCCAAAGCTAATAAAGTCAAGGCCCTCTGTTGGGCAATTTTGGAACTTGCTGACTGGAGAAAAGTATTCAAACCTGAGAAAATGTGCCACATATTTGTCAGCATTTTTTGGGATCAATCTAATTATGTGAATCAGTCTTTTTTTTCCCCCACATTAAAATAATGAAGTCCAGATATTGGTCAACCCTACTGGTGCAATGTGCAATTATGGCCAACATGCTGGTCCAATTTAGCCATGACACCTTCCACACTAAAATGACAGGTGTTTCAGTTTAGTTTCTCATTAAAATTGCCTCTAAAGGTCACTTTGTATTACAATAATAAAAAACCCATTATACATTTTAACATTAGATGGCACTAATTGTGTATTTTTAAGCCAGTTCCTTTCTGACAAAACAAACTTTGGTTTGATTATCATTTTGGTGTTATTACAGTTTCAACCTCTATTTATTATATTTATTAGATATAATGAATTATTTGTATGCGTTTCTGACCCGCTTGATCCCAGGAACACTTACTGAATTCCAGCTATTTCATTAGTTTTTTTAAATCTCTAATCTGAATCCCACAGAAATACATTTGTTTGTCCTTTGCAAATTCAGCCTTAATTTGGAGTCAAGATCTACATTATCTAAGGATCAGGATTAGGTAACTGATTAAATAATATCAGAATCGACCTGATGGTCACCTATAGACTGAATACACAATGGTTCTACACATGCTAGCAGACGGAGATGAACAGTAGTACCTACAGAGGTTACAAAGTCATTGTTCTGAGAGATAATGAAGCAATTTGCTGTAATCCTGCTGCCTTTTAATCTTAACTAAAGATATATTTCCCTATTCTGAGTTGTGATGTGATGCACTTTTGAATATCAAAGCCTTTTTTATTGTATGACAGAAATCAATTTAAAAATCAATACTGCTGTTTAAGCATTTTTTATAATCTACATATTATTTCAAGATTTATAAAACAAGACCTGACGATGTCTAATGTAACTACAGTAGCAGAATGAGGTACAGCATCCAAAGCAATCCACTATTCAATATTCAGGGGTTTAATTCAATTACAATCAGAAGGTTCAGTTTGGAGAGAAACAAAATTCAGAATCTTTAGCAGTTTAATGGTTTCATTGACATTCATTCATTATCTTCTGCTTATTTCTCTACTAGGGTCGCGGTGGGGTTCCCCATGCCCATCCAGAGGTGAGTGTCTCAGGCACTGGGCAGGTACAATCTATCACTGGGCAGAGTCTCATTCACAGACATGGACAATGTGGGGCAATTTAGAGCAGTCAATTTAACTTGAATCCATGTTTTTGTACTGTGGGAGGAAACCAGAGATCACGGTGGAAACCCACGCTGAAACGAGGAGAACATGGAATCTCCACCCAGATTTGGATTCGGAAATCCCCAGGGCCGAGAGGCAAACATGCTAACCACTAAGCCGCCGTGCCTCTCGGTTTGAATGACAATGTTTTTTAAAGACTGTTTAAGGCTGATTTAACTATTTCGTTTGCATTGGTCTTTTTAGTTTAGTTAATTGACTACTGTTTGTCATTGGATCGTTTTCATTCTTATTTTGGGGACTTGTATTATATATACGATGCATTTCTGTTTGTGCCCTGTACCAGGGTCATTTTATGTCCTGCTTTGTGGGTCTTTGTGTTTTTCTCTATTCTGTGCCTTATTGTCCAACAAACGTAATTCGCTGCTCCCTGTCATACCTGCTCCAATCTGCGTTTTGGCCCTCCTACATGGGTTCGACTCCACACACATGACAGAACGCTGGTACCTTAAAATCTGGAAATCTGGAAATCTGAAATCGACCAGGTAAGCATTTGTTTTTCACTACTTTTAGTCAGGGACCTTGGGTTTTTTTCATGGCGGCTCTGTGGTGGTGGTACGAGGAAATCGTTTTCCATGATGAAATGGATTCATGGGGCGCTGAGGAGGAATTTGACTCCAATGAAGAGTCACTTGAATTCTTTCTGGCAGGACACATTCTCCCCAGATTTACCCTATTTAATTCCCCCGGGCGATTAATCAGCCCCAAATACAAGTAGCGGGTCTTAAGACCAAGTGTATGTCCCTGGGTAAGCGTGTCCTAAAGGTAAGCGCCAAGCATGTTGAAGAGTTTCTTGTGGTATTGCTGGCCATGGCTGTCGCTGTTTATTTGTCATGTGTCAAGAAAGGCGAATCCAGTGCTGAGGAGAAGGAAGAGAGATGTGAGGAGCGGGACAGTTCCAGCTGCTCCACAGAGGCTGACTTGCTCAGTGTTACCAGTGGTCAAGTCTACCTAGACACCACCAGATTTAATGGAGATACTCCCCTGAGCCCTCTGAAGGATGCCTCACCGCCTAAAAACTGTTCTCAAATCAGTGCCAGTGCTTCGGCACTCCTAGATGAATTTGACTCCGCACACTTGACAGAATTCTTGTCACAGCTCGCATTGCTGTTCCATCCTAAATAAGCTGCACTACCTGAGCAACTTGTGTGGGTTATAGACACCGCCTCATGCTTCCTCTATAGTGAGAGACAAAATGCAAACGTGATCAAAACATCAGCCAGAAAGGATGAGAACAAAGAAAAGGTGTGTGGTCACCACCTGCAGAAGCATTCCTTTATAGAAGGGGGGTCTTGCTAAGCGTCTCCCATTTCTACCTGTTGTCTGTTCCATTCGCACAACAGCAAGTGAAACTGATTTACAATCAGTGTTGCTTCCTAACTGTACAGGTTGGTTTTACAGAAGTGTGGTTGACTTGGAGTTACACTGTGTTGTTGAAGTGTTCCCTTTATTTTTTGAGCAGTTTAGCTTGATAAGAGCCGTTTAGGAGTGAAGGCAGAGACGGCGAACAGGAGAATCACTTTGTAGCTGGGTTTAAGTATAGCTCCTGACTCTTACAGGCAGGTAGAGATAGTATATTGTGGTTTGTCTGGAGATTATCAACCTCAAGCAAAGAATTTACAGCAGGTATAATATTAGCTCCCAGACTCCCAGCTGTGTTTTATGGTTCTACTGAATGTTATAAAATTACATATTCAAAATGACTTGTGTAAAAAAATGTAATGTGTTATTTGGAATTTATGACAGTACTACTACTAGTACAGTACCAGTCAAAAGTTAAGACACATCTCCGTCTTGCACCATTGTCTATTTCCTCCACTTACCATATAGATGGGCTTTGTAGTCTTACAATTACAGACTGTAGTCCATTTGTTTTCTTTGTTTTTGTTAGTCGGCTGTTGGTTCTCTGTTCTCTATTGTTCAGGAGCATCACAGAACTGGTATAATTTGTACCACAGTGCTGCTGTAGTTTAATTTAAACACCTCAAGACACTGCTGGGATAGGAATAATGGTGATACTTTTGGGGTCCTGATCATTAGAGAACAGAGTACACAGTATGTAATGTAGATCGGAAACGTATCGTAATGTAATGTAGTGTGTGCACTTATTACTTCTGTTCATACAGTGCAGCTTCTACACCAGAAACTGTTTTTAAAGCTTCAGCTGTCCACGCTATAAAAACAGGTGGGTAGACATGGACCCCTGGTACAAGAATCACACGCATCTGTCCTCCACTCCTTCTGCCTTCATAGCAGGTGGCTGCTTTAAGAAATCAAGCCTTAAAAGAAACACGTGTCGCAGCGACTGGGTGGGTGAGGCTGTAGCAACACATGGGGTTCATACACAAACAAAGAACGAGGAATGGATCAGCAGTGTGGCAGTGAGGCAGGACCGACGGGGTGGATGTGTGAGGGGCAGAATCCAGTGGGGGATCTGATAAGGACCCGCTTTACAATGCTGCCGTTTGTTTAGCTAATGGGCTCCGGGAGTCATTTTCTCAGCACGTTTACTTTACTACCCCTGAGCTACTGCAACTTCCCCACATCAAATTCACAAGCAGGGTTCGGGGCAGATTAGGAGTCAATAGAAAGAGAAATATTTACTCCCATCACCATTGTGCGAGAGGAACCATGTGTTTAAAGATCCTGATCCAAAAACACTTAGAGTCTCAGACCGGGTCAGTGTTCAAAGCCCAAACAAAAGACTGTTAATGGAAGTTTGTTGGATCACTGTGCGTGTGTGAGAAAGGGGAAAGCTACACAAATGTGTTAATAAATCCCATTCCTGTGTCTGACAAATCCTGTCCTCAGACCTTATTCGTTCCGAAGCCTGGGACGTTGAGGACTTTAGGTGGTGCAATACAGCACAGCTAATTTAGACGTTCTCCAGGGAGGATGCACAGCTCCGGCTCAGTCTCATAGTGTCTGCGTAGAAAGGTGGAGTGGGTGGAGAAATTGATTGGGGCAAGGAGGCTGAAGTTGACGACTGCGTAGAGATCACTGCCTGCCATAGTGCTGGGCACCTGACATACGAAAAGGAGTCAGAGGGCAGAAGGTTCTTAGGAAGTCAGGATGGTACACATGGGTGGTTACATGATGGAGAACGGCAGTCAGGAAGCCGTAGGGCAAACAATGTTAAAGCTACATGCATGAAGGCAAGAAATGACATGGATGCCGCTCTCAATCTTCACATTAGGCAAACATTCATCTCCCAAATCCCAATCCCTGGGAGTACACTGGTTTGTGGACACATGTTCGACAGGTAATATAAATGTAGCCACTACGCCATCTTAACATTCCTTTTAGCAAGGAACTATAAAGCGTGCCACCAAAAATGTCTGTAAATACGTTTTTTTTTGTGTGTGTTTTTGGTAATATCCATGTTTTCCAGCATCCATTGAAATTACCTTCCCCCACCCCCATATTGAAGGCATCCAGTCAAAAAAACAATACAAAGAGTTCCAAATACTATGTGGGGGAAATGAGTGTTCTATAGTCAGGTCAACATGCTGATGCTGGCATGTCTTCTGTTACGAGCGAAAGACACCACCGCCTTCAGAGGCAGCATTCCACACATT
This sequence comes from Xyliphius kryptos, assembly GCA_025769995.1. Classification (NCBI taxonomy): domain Eukaryota; kingdom Metazoa; phylum Chordata; class Actinopteri; order Siluriformes; family Aspredinidae; genus Xyliphius; species Xyliphius kryptos. The sequence continues at coordinate 7,365 of JAOUQT010252121.1, read as the reverse complement.
CTCCTATAGGCCTCGAGGACATGTTTATCTCTTCCCTACCGCTAAATTAAAGGCTGCAGAAGAGGAGCAAGGGAGGGGTAGGAGGAGTTCAGGTGTTTTTACCAGCTGGCCGAGAAAAAAACACACAGGCAGAGACTCTTGAGTCGGATCTCCCGAGACACGGCAGCACACGATGAAAGGCCGCCATGTGCTGACTGATGCTAATAAACGGGAGTTGCCTCTGTAAATACGGCACATCCAACGAGTGCATGACAAAAACACACATGGGTTTGAGCAGATCGTCCGAATACACACAGTCAGGCAAACACTGAATACAAACAGAGGCGCTGACTGATGTTCACATCTACACACTGTAGCAAACACAGCTATGCCAACAGTGAGGGTGGAGATCGCCGCTGGATTTCCAGCCAGATGGTTTCCTGTTGGATGGCAGCGCTGACACATTCACGAGGACAGGAAGGCTGATCTTTATCACAATACTAGCTGTACCCGCCACGCGTTGCTGTGGCTCATCTGGTGCAATTTAAGAAAAAGAAAAGAGAAAGTGCACGTTTCTGATACGTTAAAAGTAAAACAATGTGAAAGGTAAAAAGCAGTTGGTTTTGAACTCTACCCATGCGCCAATCACTGTACACCAAGCGCCTCGCGTCATCCTCTTCCACTCTACCCATACAGCGGTCACTATAGGCAAAGTGCCACGCGTCAGTCCCTGTACTCTACCCACGTGCCAATCACTAGAGTAGGGCCCATATTTTGAATTAGGTCGCCTGGTGGGTCCCCCGAAGAAATTTTTTGGAATATTTTATATCTCTATGACTGTAGAGGTTATCCTATATATCTCTGCCAAATTTGAAGTTTGTGAGGTGAGTGGAAGTGCCCAATATTATCAAGGCCCCTGTTTTAGATTGGGTCCCCTGGTGGGCCCCGTGGGAATTCTTGATATCTCTATGAGTGTAGAGGTCGTCCTGTACATCTCTGCCAAATTAAAAGTATGTGATGTGTGTGAAAATGCCCAATTAAAGCAGGACCTGTATTTTTGATTGGGTCTCCTGGTGGTCCCCCACCAGGAGACCCAATCTTGGACATACCTGCCAAATTTAAAGTTTGTGGGATGTATGGAAGTGCCCAATTAGAGTAGGGCCCATATTTTGAATTGGGTCCTCTGGTGGGTCCCCCGTGGGAATTTTTTGTAATTTTTGATATCTTTATGACTGTAGAAGTTTGTGAGGTGAGTGGAAGTGCCCAATTTAATCAAGGCCCATGTTTTAGATTGGGTCCCCTGGTGGGCCCCAGGTGGGATTTTGAAGGTGAAAACTGCTTAGCTGTTCCAAGTGCATGGTGGGGAATGACGGTGCCAAGTTTCAATCTTGTAGGGAAGTGGGAGAATTTATTTCAGAAAATTTCTAAAATTATCTTCTTCTTATATCATTATATCTTGCAGGTACTTTGTATGTTAAGTTTGTATCTATGAATTATGTCACACATTTGGTTTGTACAAGTGAAAACTAAATTTTAAACCATTGCTCCAAGATAGAATATAAATATTTTGATGCTTATAATAAATGCATAATTAAAAAGAGCGATTCAGAAATAGACACAGCCAATCACTTGTTGAGCAGCCAGATGCCTCGTCATTACATTTAACAATCAGTGTGCAGAGCTGAATTTCACGAGTTACTGTGTGTACAGTTGGACAGACTGAAAGGACAGTTACGACAGAAGGCTGAACAGCAGGCAATTAATGCTTATTCACAACAGTGCATGCATGGTCCTGCACACACACACAGCTCTTCAGTACAAATCCAACATTATTGATGGCTTAACAGTTTGAACTTTCTGCATTTTTAAATAAAACTTCAACTGGGCCTCACAACACTCAAAGCAGCTCGGGCAACACAATATAAATATGTGCATTTCTCAGTTTTCTATGAAAGGATTTACTGAGTTCCACCTTGTTTTAAATCGTACCAAAACTGTAGCGCATACGGAGTAAAATATTTAAGTATACTAATGGGTATGAAACACATTAAATATACCTATTCTGATAAAATACAAAGCCCTTACTGACTGACTCAACAGTAATTCTTCCACTTTTTGAGTACCTACAAAGGTAAAATTTGGCATCATTATATCCCATTAAGTCCTTGGAAAAACTATTTACTTTTCACCTTTCTACCTTTGATGGGTCGTTCGATATCGCCACACGATTTCACTTGTTTCATGTTGGGGTCTTCCCAATGCCTATAAAGCTGTAATGATAAAGCTGGCATGATAATTCCTCATTATGTCCAAAAAAAAGAACTGCTTCTCCTTTTTCAATATTAGATAGGTCGTTGGCTATAACCATCGAATGCAATACTCCTCCAGTTTCACATGGGGGGTTTATCTACAAGGCTGAATCTTGGCATTGTGCTAACCTATCATGTCCTTAAAAAATCGAATGAGTTCTCGCTTTCCTAAGTTCAATTATTCATTTGGTATTGCCATCAAACGCAACACCTTCGCTTCATCATTCCTTATTGTGTTCTTAGAAAACCAAATGATAAGAAAGCAACCACGTGGAGAACGTAGTCGTTCCCACTGTATTCATTCCACATAATCATTTCCGACTTTTAATTGCAACAAACCTCACTATATTATAAGACGTTCATTTGAAATATATAAACTCCAAAGCCATCCCTCATTTAAAAACAATCGCCTTTCAAATTTCATGTTGATTACAAGTTCTCCACAGTAGCACAGCACCGTGATTTTACTAGTTGTAAATAAAACAGCAATCAAAATTATTATTTCAAAAAGAAACTGGACAGTTATGCAAATATTAATACAAGACAATGATTTCCCAGCTGAGTTTTACATAAAAAATGAATACAAATTGTAAAAATAATTTATTTAAAAAAAAAAGCAATGCAAGAACACATATTTCACAGTCTGAGATCCAGGTCGCTTCAGTGCAGAACAGTGTGGTGGTGATTGTATCATGTTATGTTAAGTGCAACGAAGATCAAAAGCAGTGTCTCTCTGATCCTGATACATAATTACAAGAAATGGCACAATAGTGGTGTGAGTTTTGTAACTCAAACAAAGAATGTTGGAAAAAGGCTCTCCTATTAGCCAGACATTAACCCCAAGCTGTCTACAACTTTAAAAGCAAAAACATAGCTATTAAATATATCTGTGTCTGTGCTTCCAGTTCTTTAATCTGATTGGCCAAGCCGCTTGTCCAGCCGTGGCATTATTCACAATAACCTACACCTCTGACTGCTTCATATAAATGCACGATATAAAATAAATTGTTCTCCTAAAGTTATTCATGAATTACTTTTTGTAATTTGGCCACTAAATGGCAGTATTTGACTGTTAAAGAAACCAGGAAACGTTTACTTGCATCAGGGTTCATTAAAAACAAAACAGACTGGATTATGTCGCAGAAGTTTCAGTTTATAAATTAAGCCTTGTTTTTTGTATTCTAATGTGTTGGTAACCATTTTATAACGGCAATAAGGCACTCAGGGTTGTGCATTATTGTGAATAATGCATTGGAAAGAGGTGTAACTATACTCTGCATGCATGTCATGCCTAATAATTTTTCCCGTGGTTTATTCACAATAACGCGTGCCCTCTCATGTCTTATTGCTTTGATAACCAATAAGCCTGGCTGAAAACTTAAATGTAAAAAGGTTACATAGTTTAAGAATTTATTATTGATAGAAACAGTTTTTAAGCTACTAAGCATCAGTTTTTGATTTTCTAACATCTACTTTCTATTTTTGATGTTTTGTAAAATGTATGTGAAGGCAGACTCAGGGGTGTGAGGGTGGGGTTGTGAGACAAAGAAAGAGAGCAATAATTTCATTCAGAGTGAAATACTCCACACTTTTGTATTGACTGTGGATGAAACTAATATGCGCACATGCAATTGAATAAAGAGATCAAACAGACAGAGATATATGCTGGTGCTTCATCGACCCTCAATCTACTGTCTGCTCACCCTCACTAAATAATGAAGTCATAAAAACTCCTGTGTGCTTCTTGCTACTTAGTTTTTTTGTGTATTTAGTTTATCCAGCTCTATTGATTTACAGGTTAAAAAAAAAAGAAAGCAAAAAAAAAAAAAAAAAAAAAAAAAAAAAAAAAAAAAAAAAAAAAAAAAAAACATGATCAAATGAAAAACCTATACAACTTACAATATTTATTTTTCAAAAATAACTTAAGAATGTGATTAGAGTTGATAATTAAATGATGAAATTGTAGCCATTGAATAAGTTATCATGTTATTAATGTAACTCACAAAACTGGCACAAAACCATGCAAACAAAGTCATTTATTGGTATGAGAGAGTGAGGTTTGTAGCAATTTAAAATCTTAAATAAATACAGTGTGAGTTGTGACTACTGTGTCCACGTAGTTGCTTTCTAATGCAAATTTACCTGTTCGTTTTCCAAGAAACGATGCAATAAAGTTTCATCTGCAAACATGTCAAATTACATTATTCATCTATCTATCCTCTGCTTGATCCTTTACTAGGCTGATAGAGGGGGTTCCCCATGTCAATCACGGAAAAGACATTCCAGGTGCTGGGAAGTACCAACCAGGACAGACCTCCAATCCATCGTTGGGCACACACTCACACCAACACACACACACTATATAAGGGTGCAATTTAGAGCTGTGAATTTATTATTAGGTCTTCGAAGAACATGATAGGTAATGATGGAGTCAAGTTTTAGCATTGTAGGGACTCGCAAACACCCAAACACAACTGAGGTGTTGCATTCGATGGCGATAGCAAATAAACAATCAAGTATAGGAAAGCAAACCCTTTTTATTTTTTCAAGGACATGATGGGGATTAAAAATGCCATATTTCAGCCTTGTAGGTATTTGGGAAGACCCCAATGTGACACGGGAGAACTCTTGCATTTAATAGTGATATCGAATGAACCATTGAATGTAAAAAGGTGAAAAGTACATACTTTTTCCAAAATTAGCCTTGTAAGTGGAGAATTAGTGATAAGTGAGAGGGTTTTGCCTTTTATTAATATAGATAAGTGTTTAAATAGTTAACATTGCCGATGAGAGCGGTGAAGCCAGAAAGGCATGTGGGATTGTATTCAGAACTTGTCTGCGTTAATTGTTTGTGTCAGTTACAGAGGTATAAACTCAGTGAAACAAAGAGTTTTGGCAGCATTCTAAAATTGTACGTATATTCAAGAAACACTGTAAAAAGAAGTACAGCTCAAGTCCAAAACACTATTTTACTGCTTTCTTTTAGAAACTAAAGTTAAAAATGCTTGTGCTTGACTGGAAAAATGTTACATGATATTTGTGTGCAACAGGAGTGAAGTTACACCATCAGAATCAGAATTATTTTGCCAAGTATGCTACACACACAAGGAATTTGGTTTCAGAATTATGGTGTCCCTCTAGTTACATACAATACAATTTAGAATTTACTGAAAAGTGTGCAAAATATTTACATATTTATATATTTAAACGCTATGGCAGACCTGACACTCACAATAAAAATTCTGTCTAAAAATGTTAAAAGTTTGGGATATCAATTAATAAGAGTTGTATTTCTGCTACATAATTATCGTTTTGTTAGAATTGACCTACCCATTACCCGTTCTATTTTTACAGCATGTTTCATTAAAATCGATCACTGATTTGGTTATTTGGCAAGATAACTTTCTTGAATTCCATCTTCATTAGCGTGTTCAGGAAGCAAAGCTGTGCTGCAGAATCAGACACAATTAGTCAGAGGTTTTCTTTGCTGTTGACGTGCAACTTGCAGCATGCATTGCCTTACATCATTAGGTTCATGTTTGCTGCCTTGCGTCTTCCCCTCTACCCATGCGCCAATCGCTATAGGGATGACACACACCAAGCACCTTACATTAGATCTTTTTTTAAATACCGTATTACCGCTTACTGCAGATTCTTTATTTAGGTTAAAAAGCTATGAACACATTTTAAAAGGACGTGTCTGCAGGACTCTCATGCTGTAGGTTGGTGAGAGCAGATGGGTTACTGCAAACTGGCATTAAACCAGACAATACAGTGGACATTGCACCCTACTGTAACCAAACATACAGAACCACATGGAACCAGAGGCAGATGGCATGCATTGTACAAACCCCTTCAGGATATAAATAAACAGTATGTCATAATGTCTCTCTGATGAGATAAATAATCAAGGATTGAATTCCCCACTGATCATTTTTAGCAGAGATTCAAGTATCATTAAATAGGTCTTATTCTAACAATAATCCAGCACTGTAGAGATTTTCTCTGATACAAACTCTGATATTCAAATGAATTGTAATGAAATCTTGAATCAGCACTCGTTGACACAGGACCATATTAGGGATGTATCCATGGATACCATAGCACCCTTTGTCTGTTTTCAAATCAATTTGATAACTACAATGTATTTAAAGCTCAACATAAAAAAAACATCCTTGGGGTGACTTGAGGCGCTTGGTGAACATCGGTTGGCACACAGGTAGAGTGAAAAGGAGGCTGAAAGGAGCTTGGCGTATAGCGATTGGCACATGTGTAGAGTGGAAGGGAAGACGCGAGGTGCTTGGCGTACAGCGATTGGTAGAGTGGATGGGATGACAATGGGGCGGCTAACGTGAAGCTAATGCTGTAACGCATGCAATGAGTTGAAGTTCAACAGCAAAGAGGAGATCTGACTAAATGTGTCCGATCCCGCAACACAGCTTTGCTTCCTGAAATCTTTAACGAAGACTGAATTAAAGAAAGTTATCTTGTTAAAAAAGCAAATCTGTGAGGGACTTCAATGAAACGTGCTGACAAAATGCTTGCCATCCGAATGTAGAACGGATAATGGCTAGTAATATACAAAAAGAGTTTATGTTGCACATTAAAGCTTTAGTTTAATGTATTTTCAAAAGTAAAATTTTTTCCAGTGGATGCCATGGTTATCAGCATTTACACATTATTGTTCACATGGAATCTCCACAACATCCTTTTTGTCTTTTTTTTGGCAGTAAGGTATTTTTTAATTTGTATAATTTGGAATTAGTTTTAACATCAGATTTAAACTTTATATTCAATACATAATAATAATTAGCTGTTTTTCTCATCAATTACTAATATTTTACAAATTAAAAATCTGAATGTGTCCACTACTTGATTATAGTAGCATGCATATTTAAAATCGGAATAAACATATGACAAACTATATTTTTAAGCAGTTAATTTCCCTGTATTCAAAACTGAAAGGTGAACATGATTTGGTCATGCCATCACTAAAAGTTTCCAGGGGCCTCATGTACGAAGACTTGCGTTGATTTCTTACTGAAACCTGGCGTACGGACAAATCCAGAAATTGGCG
>JAOUQT010252015.1:0-22351 GCA_025769995.1 Xyliphius kryptos | reverse complement strand
AGTCGTAGGCTTGTGGTCAAGGAACCAGCCTTGCGACCGGAAGGATATCCAAGGCACCACACACTCTATTATGGTTTTTAGGTTGTGCACAGGGGTATTATAATTATTAAGGGTATCTTTTTCCAAGCATTTAAAGTTTGGCCAGCCATACTTGATGCACAATTTAAAGCCACAACAATTGACCAGCTTGATGAGTTTTTGGAAATTAGTATGGAAAGAATTTCAAGGACTTAGTATGTGGGTAAAGTCCACACTTCTTTCCCCTGCTGTCTGCCAGGTATGCGAATGTAAAAAAGTGCAGCAACGAGGGCCGAGCCCTGATGCAGCTCGACTTTCAGCAGTTCCTCATGAAGCTGGAGAAACTTACTGACCTCAGGCCTATCCCTGACAAAGAGTTTGTTGAGGTCTATATCAAGGCCTACTATCTGACTGAGAATGACATGGAGCAGTTCATCAAAAACCACAGGGTGAGCTTATTTATTTTATATCTAAGTGAATTGTTAAAATAATGTAATGTCTTGATGCTGTAAAGTTAATATGTTTAGTCCAAACAGAAACAGCTCTGCAATTGTTTATATGTGATTTAACAGTGACATGGAATTTGGGTCTTGGATATTTGCCTACATGATTTATTTATTTTCTGTAATGACTAAGATCGTGCCATCACACCGAATAACAAACCAAAGCCTCAGCCATTGTTATATAAATTAATACTTTAAAATGTTGCATTGCAGACACTTATACCCTTACAAGAAGCAAATTTGTATTTCTTCTAATTAATTTAATAAAACTTTTATTTTGTTAACAAATGTTATAGGATCTAGATTACAAGTCTGACTTGGCCACTTAGACATACATCTCTCTGCATTACTTTTGGCAGTGTGATTAGGATTGTCTAAAATAGAAATTCTATTTTTTTTTAGTTTGTGAGTACATTTGCCAGCTCCAATTTTGTCTTTGACCATGTGTATTTAAACAGTCCCTAAAAATTGTTCTCACATCATAATGCTGCCACTACCATGCTTCACTGTATACATGTATTGTAGTATAATTTAGATTGTGCACTGTGTTTTTGTGTTACATTTACAAGTGGTAATATGGCACAAAAGGACTGCTTTGTGGTGGCAGAGGAAAAAAACTTTGTTTAAAAAAACAAGAAGGTGATGTAGTTGTTTCAGACAGACAGGTATCAGCTTTAAGGGCTTGTACGTCCTTCAAAGTTGCCTTTGTCATTTTGGAAGCTTTCCAGATCAATATCGTCTTGGCTCAGTTGTCTCAATCTTTGCAAAGTGTTGGTGGTGCAATAGACCTTTCACTTTTCAAAAGTGCTTTTATCAGTACTCGAAGGGGTAGTTAAAGCCTTTGGAATCCTTTGTATCCTCCATGTTTTCTTTTTGGTAACAACCGCATCACTCTGCCATATTCCAGACAGCTTTCCGACTCAACCCGTTTTATCCAGTGTATTGATTCCTGTTAAAGGCCAGTCAGTCTGGCTTTTCAACTAGTTGAATAGTTTGTTTTGTAAATGCAGATCATAGTGTTAATAAAGCTACAGATTTTCCTTTACTATTATATAGTGATATTTATATTGCAATGTATGCAATATACCAAGGTACATAAGTACAATTGTTTTTATTGGTTAGTACATCAGTATTTTAAAGTTTGGCAGTTTGAGAGAAATCTTTTTGACGACTTGATTTTTTTTTGGTGTGTGCTTGAACAGGAATACTCCATGAAGCAGCTGTCTAACCTGGTCAACGTCTGCCTTGGCTCACACATTAACAAGAAGGCTAGACAAAAACTGCTTGCAGCTATTGATGATGTTGACCGACCAAAGAGATAAGTACGAAAAGAACCTTAACTGAAACTAGAATCACAATGAGAACTCAGTTATTTCGAAGTTAGTAATCGGTTTGATTTTTATCTGCATATGACTAGCATCTATTTGCTGACCAATGTTTCTTTCATTTGCATACATTTTTTTGGGAATGCCCTTCAAGTGTGTTAGCATTTTAAGCAACTGTGTGCACCTACTGGAACATTTTTTGATAATGACTTGAAGCTCAGCAATGTGCTTAATCATAATCAATATGAACTAGGATACTCTAAAACTGCCTTTCTCCTCTTCTGAAAAAACAGCTAACATTTCACATATTTTACATGTACATTACGAGATAAACCATCAGAAAAAAAAATGTTTTCTTTGACATAACCCCTTTTTTCAATGTCATAGTATGTTTAGGTAAAATTTGTTCATTTAAAATTGTTTTATATCTCCTGATCTTATTATTTATACCAGTTACAAGTTAAAATAGTCAATAGTTTGATTCATCACGACTGAAAAAAGTCTGTTTCATATCTGTTAAAAAAAAATTGGATGATAATAGTCTTAATTGTGATTTTTGTGGCACAAATCATTTATACTGTATAAGTCATCTGCAAAGCATGATTTTATTTATTTTTTTGCTACAGATGTTCATGCACTTGATGTGTGACACCGGTTCAAATTCTGCTGCATTTGGCATTTTTTGTTCTGTAATTTAAAGCTATACCTGTCTTTGCCTTATTAACAGCACTTCTGTCTGGTTGGAATTCTACCTGTTGTCTGTGGCAGTACTAATTTACTATTTGATTGGATGTGCGTTTAAACATCGGTTTATTAATTAAGTTCAGTGTTGCACACTGTGTAAAAATAATTTAAACCATTCTGGTGGACATATTTAGCAAATTCAGTGATTAGATTTGGCACTGTTCTTTTAACCAAATCTGCTTAGCACTGTCAGTACTGCTTGTCACTGTTCTTGTCACTGAGTTTGGCTCATGATCCTTTCAATGCTAGAGTCCCTTTGATGCAAAATTAAATGTAAAATTATAAAACTCAAATATAAGTGAATGGTACATGTTTGGTTTAAAAACCTGGTGTTAGCATGTATTAATTTAAACCAAATATGACATTATGTGTCCCTTTACTTTACTGTAACAAGCTAAATTCCTCCAAAATAAACTCCAAAAATAAATGTGTGTATTCAATGTCTTGTTTTTTTTTTTGTTTTTTTTTTGTAAACATCTAAAACAGTGTAAAATCATCTAAAAAATGACCTTTTGGCTGTGTTTTAGGTACTGTGGCGGTTTTGAATTAATTTCATTATTACTTTAGAAGTATTAACCTTGTGTTGCATACATTTCTATTTTTGATTAATATTTTGTCTAGGTTTAATTTGCCATTTTATTAATTGATTGTGAATGCTAAACTGAGTTTAAACCATGTACAGAATTAAATGTGATGTGAATAGCTTCACAAAAAGTACTTGAATATTAATTTCAGTTGCTGCATGCTTCTTTTATACTATTTTAACCTGATTTCCCTAATCTTGTTCTCATGTCAACATTTGCTGGGAGGAAAATGGGATGTAATCAATTTGCTCGACACCCTAATGTATTGCAAATCCAAAAAGAAAGCTTATCTGGACCTCTAAGGTTTTGCTGACATGTTAATGGTGCTACATACACTTCACACTGCTAGGTTTACTCCCAGAGTGGGTGCTTTGTTCTCAAGGTACTTCTAACTAGGACATTTTTATTATGAAATGTAAGATGTGTTGCTCACTGACAAAAAAACAGAGGACTAAGTGAGGTCGGTTTAACAGAATTAGCCTCCATCTGAATCCAGGCTGGAGAGCAGCCTGAGAACTATGTTGCAACCACCATGTATTATTCTAAGATTGCCTGCCCAAAAGTAGAATCTGAAATTTGGTAAGGCCATACCCTCAAGCTCATTGTGTCTTTGTAAAAGTTGCTTTCGCAATCTTGGTGTTTTTCTGTTCCATATAGCCTCCTGAATAAGAGAGTCCAATGTATGGTACACTAAAATTAGGAAGGACATTAATTCATTCATTCATTATCTTCCGCTTATTCTTTTATGAGGATCGCGGTGGGGTTCCCCATGCCCATCCAGGGGAGAACGTCTCGGGCGCTGGGCAGATACACCCACGACAGGGCGCCAATCCATCGCACACTCACTCACACATCCACACACACATTCAAACACTATACTGGGCAATTTAGAGCATTCAATTTACCTTCATGTTTATGGGATGTGGGAGGAAACCCACGCAGACATGGGGAGAACATGTAAACTCCACCCAGATTGGGATTCGAACCGGTAATCCCCAGCGCTGAGAGCGAATGTGCTAACCACTAAGCCACCGTGCCGCTGGAAGGACATTCATTTAAATAAAATTAATTAGTGCAGCTAAAGATAGATTTCAAATATACAATGGAGTCATATCTTTTTCATTTAAGTCAAAAGTGAAATAAAAATTTCCTTGTAAAGATTTCTAACATCATCTGTCACCTAAATATTGTAAATTATGATTAGTCAATTTAAATGGTGAGCTGCGTGAATATTCATGAGCTACATTATTCAGGGGAGAAGTACACTTTTATTTATATTTAATTTATAACCTGATATAGAAGTAATTGAATTGAGTATCACCAGAGCAGCTGGAATAGATGTTTGTGGGTTAGAGGTAAATAAAAGTAAGTCATCTGCATATATGGACCTTTTATTCCAGACCATTCCTCACTATGCCCTTAACCCTATGGTCAGCACAGAGTGCCAATAAGGGTTTGGCAGTATTTAAATTTTTTTTTTTTTTTTTTTGTATTTTATTTTACAGACCTCTATTGCTAAAAATCACTTTGCTTTAACTTTTATCAGATTAATAATAATGATGATGATGATAACTTGATTTACTGGCAATTTAGTTATTTTTTTCTAATTTATTGAAGAAAAAAAAAAGTACAATTTCTAAACCCCATTAACTATCTTTTTTTTCTTTGATTCTAACTACTCTTTTGTAATGAAACTTTCATCATTTATTATGATATTAGCAGGCTAGTGTCATAGAAGGAACCTAATTTAAAAAGGATTTTAAAGTTGATCTTGCGGTTATAACATTTATTGATTATAATATTAAAAAACCTAATGAGCTTTAGTTAAAAGGGAAAAAAATCTTTATCTTCCTTTGTCTCAGAATAAACTGTTCAACGAAGAGCTACAAACCCTGGTTACCACAATTTTTAATTTTTATTTTTTAGGTTCTGTAATGATTTTTAAAAGTAGCGCTTGGGGATCATTATTACAGTTTTGCCAAAAGCTTAAGTTCCTCTCTCAGCTCTAAGGCAATATACAATATTTCTTTTTCATTTGACGTTCGCTTCATCTACATTGGATTTTTCATTTATTTTCCCCCCAAAAAATGTTTTGAGACTTTATTTATAAAATATTTCTTAAATATGCATTGATTTTCAATCATATATGCTTAAGTAATTCTCATTGGCTCAGCTGCTTAGCACAGCTACAGGCACTGAACACTCTAGAAATCCAGTAGTTGATTGCTTTTAACACAGAAGTCCCCAAAGCTACAAATCTCTTAAAGTTTAGAATTGCTGCTGTAATTAGCTTTTTCTATTCATGTGATGCTGTAGTTGAAGTGAAGTAAGAAAAATGTAGATTCAGTATTGATTCAGTGATGGCTCTCAGAGACCACCAGACAGTTTTATTGCCTCTTAATAGTCTTGCAGGAGAGCTGTTAAGGTGTCTGGAGGCAATCCCTTATCTCCAAACTTTATGGATGGCACGTTGACTGACCTTTTCATTTATAAAATATTTCCTAGGATTGGACAGACGAGTAAAACACAAACCTATCATAATAACAATCAACAGTCATGTTTTTTAAGTAACTGCCTATATGCTCTGAAATTTAAAATAAATGATGACTACAAAGCAGAAACAGTGAATATACAAAGATATACCTCTCAAAAGGACCATTTGTTGGGTTGCTCAAAAGCCAATTAAAATTGCAGTACTTCATATTATGGAAGAGTCGAGCCATATATTCGTAACAAGTAAAACTGAACTAACCTGGATACTAGGAGCAGCTAGGAACCCTAACGGCAATGTTAATAACAAACAGGCCCCAACACTAAATTTAAATCACTGGCTAAAAGCAGGAATATACATAAATAGGCTAAAATGGAATATTAAGATTACAGATTATTCAGGAATAAATCTTACAGGGTAAAAAGGAACACAATTGTTGTAGCTGAACAGAAATCTAATGTTATCTAAATAAACTTCAATAAACAATACCATTTCATGAGGAGGCCGAAAGCTTAATTAAAACAACGGAACCAATTAGAGCACAAGGCACTAGTATTTAACTGAAACAACACAGCTGAAGGTAATAACGTAAAGTGGATGAATGCATCCAGCCAACCTTTTTTGAATTATATAAGAGCTTTCTACAGTACATCCACTCCACAATGTGCAGCTCCAAAGCATGTAAACCAAGGGAAGTTTTGGGACCCTATGACAGTGTGTCCTTGGTATGGGGGTCATTAAAAAAGTAGGTTTTAGTTTTAATGCTTAAGATGTCTGCATTACACACACTGCCAGTCAAAGCAACACATCAAATATTAGTAGAAATGACCTGCAGCACAATTCATGGACAGCTCTTTCAATTTAGTCCCTATTACCAACTGCCAAAGGGATGAACGGCATACCTTTTTTGTGTGTATGTAATTTAGTGAACTGTGGTGCTCAATGTTGCTTGGGTCCCATGGTGTCTGAACTGGCATCCATTTAATACATTTCATATGGCTTTAAAATGAATTGCTTAAATCAATGAAGTCTCCATAATTAAAACTTCCTTCATGTAACTAAAATAAATAGAAGATTTATAAATGCTATTTTAATTTTAAACACGTGAACTACCACACAAACAGTGAACACAAGCACACACACTGAATAAGTGGACTGTATTGACACCAATACACGCACACAACTCATAGGATCACAGGCTGATTTGTGACCTGCTTTTTATTGTACTTGCTTTACTTTATATTCTCTGCACATCCCAGTTTTTTCTGTGGAGGGGTTGCAACACCTCTGGGAGCCAGTCTTGGCATATTGTCTTCCTGTCTTCCAAAGTGCCCATGCTTCTCTAAGCACCAGCAAGCTTGTCCAGGCTTCATCCTTCTGACGCTTAACTTACCCACCTGCACACAAGATGAGACACACAGGGTACTGACCAGGTGCCAGTTGGACAGCTTAATTTAAGGATGACATGCACTGACTTCAGACCCACTTACATACGGTAAAAAATACGCTGTGAAACAACCTTCTCCACCACAGCTTCACCATCCACGCCGTGTTTTGTTAATGCCCTTGGACGGTGGAGAAAACATGTATGCCAGTACATGGATTAACTGGTGGTGATGTTTTTCTGCAGCTGGTCCTCACAAGTGCCTGCACATTTATCTGCCCCCGTTTTAATTTTGTCTTTATACCCAACTGCTAAAGAGAAAATTGGTTTGTGTTTGCCATCCAGTAAACCTCTACTCTATGAAGGTTTGTGTAATTACTCAATAAGGCTTTCTGTGGCTGGCTCCTGTCGTTTTGAAAAGCCAAGAAAATAGGCTTTTAAAATAGTAAAAGGCTTTAAAGTTTACTGTGTTCCACTCAAATACTTAAAGCTTTTATGTTTTGCTTGTTTTGATGTCACCCCTAATTATTATAGCCAACATGTAAAGTTTTTTCCCAAACCTGTAGTGAATTAAAGTTGGGGTTTACTGATTTACAGTGCAGCACACCTGGGCAAATATGATGCACAAGTACAGTAATTTAAAAGAAAGAAAGAAAAAAACAAAACAATTTTCTTCCTACTCAAATCAGAACCAGAAATTTATTGTAAAACAGTTAAAACACCTATTGCAATTTAGAAGGTTTTGTGGACTAAAAAAAACTTGAAAAGAACTTATTTGACTGGATTGAGCAAATTAATGTTTAAAGATAAAATTAAGAAATTTTATAAAAAGAAGTTCTTTCATGTTTTCATTCATGTTTTTATGGTGCCGCCAGTGAAATGAGTAATTTTACACTAGTAGAAAAAAAAAAGGATTTTGTTTAACGCCAGCAAATTCTGGCAGCAAAATTCATATCATCTGTAATAAAACTGAAGACATAAATATTAATGGTTCTAGAATAAGATCTTAAACTCACTCCAAATCCAATCAGTTGACATAAAATTTACTTCAAAAAGGCTGTGTATGCCAAGTGGACTTAGAAGTTTGTGGAAGTAAATGCCTTTAGCAAAAAAAAAAAAAAACGGAAATGAAAGCCCTTAATGTAATACTTGGCTAGTTGTGAAAATCATTTTAAAGCTAAGATGTATTTACCATGACCAATAATGATCATGTGAAGTGTCCAAACGTTTGTTTTGCTCCTATTTTGTTACTATAATGTTGGAAAAGATGAAATCTATACAATATTCTGTGTTATCTTTAACTTTATTCCTTCAAAGTATCCAATCTCTGTGATTTGTTTGGGACATAAATGTACCCATAGCTGCCTCTCTGTCATAAACAATATGGTTCTTATTTTAGCCTATACACACGCAAGCATCTCATAAAATTATACAAACCAACAATTTCATAAATGCTACACACATAAAAAGAGTGGTTCTGGCAGACAGCTCATCATGGTGAAGTGATTTGTTTCCTGCTGTGGCTGATATAATGAAATTCTCTGCCAGAGCGTTATCGCTTACCCCGGCTCACCCCTGTGCTCATGATCAAAGGTGCACTTTTTTAGCTCTGTGTATTTTGGATAGCTACACTTCACTGACTGTTGACACTCAGTTTCAGCACCATCTGTTTCTGTGTATGCAGGTAATTTATCTTATGAATGAGATGACTGAGCACCACATGGTTTGGAACGTTTTACCTTCGTCCGCCAGGCAACCAATTCATATTATTAAGTTTATAGCAAAATAATAATTTTATAGACTCCTGGACAAAAAAGCTTCCAGTAATAAAAGGCTAGTATAGTTTGTTATATGCTGAAATCGGTGTGTCCAGCGTTCTGTTCAAAAAGGACGATATGGCTTCATGTGTAGAGTTTGCACAGATTTTAATGACGGATGAAAACGTGAATGACGTGTGACATCTAAGCGTTACCCATGTGCATAATATGGGCATTTTTTTGCACACATCATAATAAATTGTGTAAACACATAAGAGTAAGTGAAATGTGTGCCCACTGTACTGGGCAAGACATCAGTTAAACAATGATGATGGATTATTACATTTGGTCATCTTCTCCCTTAAGAGAAAAAAATACACTTCTTGTGCATGTAGTTAACCTGTAGTTTGACATTCATTCCACCTGTTACTACAAACAGTATTCATGTCATCTGCTGTGATGGACATTTTACCAGAACACATAATAATGTGCAAATTTTTAAAAAGTTGTTATTACAGTAAGCCACAATAATAAATTATTAGAGGACCGAATTGTTTGTTTGTGTCTCTTTGGATGTTTCATTGATATTTCAGGATGTTTTATTCATTAGTAGTGTTTTTAATTTTGCATTCTGCTGGTGTTGATTTTGTCGGAATCATTGGGCAGCAAATTAGAACTGAGTCCCTGACAGAGAATGAAACCCTTGTTGTGAGAATGATGATTATTGGAAAGAACTGCCACTGACAGAAAACCCTGACAGTCACCTTGGTTTCTGCATTTTGTTCCCTTTTGTGTTCAAGACTTGCTTGACATGCACATACGTTTTTGAACTGTGGCATTTTAATCCATCGCTGGGCACACACACACTCTCACTCATTCTCTCTCTCTCACACACACACACACACACACACACACACGCTCACTCATTCTCTCTCTCACACACACTCTCACTCATTCTCTCTCTCACACACACACACACACTCTCACTCATTCTCTCTCTCACACACACACACTCACTCATTCTCACACACTCACACAGAGGGTTCCAGATAGGGATTGAAACCCCAATCACCAGTGCCGAAAGGCAAATGTGCTAACAAGTACTAAACTAATATATATATATATATATATATATATATAGCTTCTGAGCTGAGCTGTTATTTTTCTATTTTTCTAAGATTAGAAACATGAATGAAATTTGAACAATTTAAGGTGTGTATTATTTTTCGGGAAAAAAGACCATATATAACTTATATGGAACTGACCTGCTGTCCAGAACCAGCCAGGCATACTGTAGGTTTAATGGTATCAGATATCATAAAATAGGATTTATTGTCGTGTCAGAGTCATTTTTATTTGTTTCCACAGAGAAATTCTACAGTGAATTACACTGGATCCAGATGCTATTGCAAAATTTGCAGATCTGAGTTGGACAGCATAGCTATGTGAAAGTACAAACTCCTAATGTGTGTTGTGTAAGAGTATAATGACATTGAATTACTACACTTCCCATTGTTACAGTGCATTGCTTTAAAAGAATGATGTAATCAAGTAAATAGTATATGATTAAAAGCACTTCCTTTATGGTATGAAAAATGTTTGTCTGGTCAACAAAATATTGAATTAAAAAAAATTAAATTAAATATAATTATTGGCACCCCTGTTATCTATCTATCTATCTATCTATCTATCTATCTATCTATCTATCTATCAAATGGCCTTAGATCTATTTTTAAAAGCAGTTTTGTGACACTGAAAATAAAGAATTACAAGAACAGCATCTAGCTTTGGTAAGTAATAGTTGTTTGATTGCTGATTGATTTAAAAGGGGTGATGTGGAAGTGAAAGTAAAGTAGAGTGTACGACCTGCTCTCTTGAACTATGTGATGTAAAAAGCAGAAATGCCCCCTGGATGGCACTGTAAGTGTCGAAAGGGAAAACTGTACATCTGTTCAGTCATGCAGCTGAATACAAAAATACCCTGACTGGACTTACACATTGTTTTCTTTTAGTAATATTTTAAATAATAATAATCCAATGTTTAGATCCTGTATAAACATTTAAAATAATAATTAATGACATTTTAATAATACTAAACAGACTATAATAGCTTGTTAATTGAATGTTAAGTATAAATAGAAGGCAGTATCATCTGTTATATAATTGCTTTCTATCAGCTTTTGTTGCTGATTTGTGTTGACAGAAGGAAATGTAGCTAGCGCTAATGAATTGGACCCATGAGAGGCAGTAGTGAGTGATACTTCAACACAAATGGTCTTAGGAAGAAGTAACTTGGCATAGCTATACGGCCACAGCTGAAGTATTTGGCAACTTTAGGCTGTTTTTTTTAAAACTATTTGTCCTTTGTTACTGATTTGTTACAGAGCTTTTCCATGTTCTCTTTATGTACTGTGTTGCCATGACCCTATTGGTCTCATAGGAAGGGTAAAAAGAGGAAGAACCAGAACACCTTTAATACATATGTAATTAAAAATGGTGCAGAGTATTTTAACTGACTAGTTATTTATTCCTAAAAAATTTTAATGTATTGTTTTAATCATTCACTCGTTTGTTATCTTCCGCTTAATCCTATTCTAGGTTCGTGGTGGGGTTCCCTATGCCCATCCAGGGGAGAACATCTCGGGCGCTAGGCAAATACACCTAGTTCATGGTGCCAATCTATCGCTGGCATTGTTATATCATAGAACTCTATTATGGAGTGAAATTATACGAGCCTTGGAATTTCTGAGGATTTTTTTTCTTTCTCAGCTATATATAAACAATCCAAAAACACTCCACTCCCCATATATTATACTTAAGCTTGTTTCGTCTAACAGCTTTCCAAAGAGGGCTGCAAATGCAGAACACGTGTGCTACCTCCAGAACACGTGCAAAATTACCTTTTTTAATCAAACTTAAGGCAAGGTTTTGCCATCCCAATACTGAAAACTGGTTGCTTTGTAAAGAATGGGAACTATTTAGCGGATCAGCATGAAACATTTTACTTTTCTTATTTAAAAAAAAAAAAAACTATTGTGAAGTCCATTACTTCTGTAATGGACTTAAAACATAAACATAAAAAGCAACATAAAAAGCATATTTCCTAAAGAAATAAATATCTGAATAGTAACTGAATGCAGACTTAAAATACGCACCGGGTCGCCCACAGGGACCATATGAGTAGCCCCCGAGTCCATTCTAAAAATATCTCAACATAGTGACACATACTGGTAAGCTGCAAAGCAGATATTTGAAACATCCTCCTTGTAGATGTTAGCCCTCAAACTTAATGCTCATAGAATGTTGCCTGTCTGCAACATTGTGATCTTGAGGGGAATCCTAATTATTCAAAAGCAAAGTAAAGGGGATTTAAAAAAAAATTGAAGTTTGAAAACACCTTGTACATGTTGATGGTCTATCAGAGGGCAGGCATTCTGTCACAATAATGTTCATTATCAGATTTAGCAAACTTTTGTATCTCCTATATACCTGCTAGCATGATCCAGAACATGCGAGAAAACCAAATCCCCTTTAGAAACATGCAGAACAGACCAGATAAGATTTTTTTAATTAGGTATGATATTCAGGTGTACTCTTCTATTTTATTCTAGATTTTAACCATGCTGTCTATATTTTTTATTTAAATTTGTAACCTAATAAATAGCTGCTTTTGCTTACGTCAGTGCAAAAACCAGATAGTTAAAGGTGTTAAGTTGTTCCGGTTTGGTGAAATAGTTGTATGTCTGCGTATTTACATTTTTTATTTCGGAAACAAATCTAGAAATGATCTTGATTCTTTTAAACTGTGTTGTTGTATCAGTTTATTTAACACACATCTTCTGTTATACATAATTTAGAAATCGATGCAGAGTTAAAAAGCAAGACTGTGCCTCACAATTTAAGCTGAAGTAAAATCAATCGGTTGTGTAGTAACCAGTTTACCGTATCCTGCTGATGAGATAGATGTCAAAGCCCACACAAAGCCTACACTGTCTTCTTTCACACCTCATCCATCTGGTTGTTTCCTTTTATGCCTCAAAATGCTGATTTTACATTATTAACTATACATGAGAGTTGCTGATGCTTTTTCCCCCTTGTATATGCTTATGTAACTATTTTCTTTTTTGTAGAATCATAAAATGTCAAGGCCACCAAGACTTAATGCAATCCAATGTTTGTTTTGAATCCAGCATTCAGAACGATCCAACACATTGGTAAGAAATTTGTATCAGTACATAATGTAGGCAGGTTTGTATGTGCTGCAGTCTTTTAGCCATCTGTAAGTGTCTGAGTCAGTGAATTCCTTTTGTGAGTTTGTTGTGCTGATTGCTGTTGATCCAAAGCCCCATTTTTCTTGCAGCATCTTCAGTTTTAATAACTGGTTTTTAGACCTGAATGATAAATCTACAACAGCTGAGCATGCGTCCCAATACTGCCACTAAGTGCACTTTAACGACTTTCCCACTCTGTTTTATACATATTTATTACCATCATTGATGAGCCATCATTGGAGCACGATGACATTTGGATGATAATCCAATGTGTGATACACTTGCATATAATTTTTTTTTTATAACTTAATGTGTGGCTTTTGCAACAACATCTGACTTGATGACTTACTTAAGACTTTTTACAATCTAAAAAAGTAAATCTGAAATCTCTTTATTTCAAACCATTTCATACAACAATATTTTTTTAGGCTTTGAATACAAATATTTTTTAAATATTTTTATTACTTTAGTTTTGGTGCAGTCAGTTATGTGGTATGCTATCTAGCTAATGCGATTTAGAATTTTCTTCTGCATAGACTAAGCTTTTTAGATTTTTTTTTTACTGCTCTATTATTTTACCATCCTAAAAGCTTGATTTGATCCTGAAATATGTGACTTTCTTACATTATTCCCCATTATTTTAAATTATCAATGATATTACGGGTCAAATTGAATGATTACTCAATATTCAAAGCTGATTAATACATTTTATAAACTATATACATATATTTTTTAAAAACATTTCTACTCTTGTAACTTTGATCAGAATGAGAAATAACTGAATTTTTAAACAGTTTCTCAAGAATCTTCTATACACATCTACTTCTCAAAGCATCTTTTTTAAGAATTTTGAAGTGAATGTCAGTCACCATAGTCATTAGTATTTGTTCAAATAGGCACTTGAGTTTTGTGCACATCTTTTCTCTGCTTCTGTAAAGATTTCCTTTCCTTTTTTTAAAAAAATTTAAAATTTAATATCAGTCATGTTATAATCTTTCTATTTAGGTTGTTTCTACTTCCCTTCAAATTCATAATAAATTTGAAATAAAGGATACTGTATATTCTTACTAATAAGTCAATCTTTCCTAATCCAAATGTACAATAATTATATTTTTCTTCTAAACCATATAAGATAATTCCTTTTTAATTGCCCTGCTTACTGTGTTTTCCATTAATATGAATTAGTTCTATTTCCAACACTTCATTTTCTGAATGATGAGGTTGGATAATCTTTGAGTCCTTTCACAAGCACACAAAAGGGATTTACAAGAGCCCACTTTTGGCCCAGTTTCTGAGGATGGTTTGCCTTGCAGATTTTATAATAGCAAAAGTACAAGCATGAGTACCATTTAAACATACTGTATTAGGTAAAAGGGCTATTGAAGCATACATAAAAAAACAATATGATATGATGATGTTTTTCCAACAATAAAACAAACATTTACAGCTTTATCGATTCAAATATATATTATAAATGTGTATGTTTAACTATTAGATTTTTATTACAAATATCCTTTGTTTATATTCACAACCAGTGAATTATCAGTATGTTAAGGGCTGTGATGTTTAATGATGTATACTAATCAGAAGCCTTTTAAAAATTTTGTTGTCAACAAAAAGTCCATTAAAGATGCTGTTTATGTGGCTGCATTTAATTGTGGTGTGAAAACGAATTGTACACGTTTTCGAGACGAAACAATTGTACAAAGTTTTTACAAAGTTTTTACTTCATCTCTGTACTGGTGTCATACCCACACCAAAAAAAAAGGTGGGAAAAAAAGTGGTGTATGCTATCCAATTGTGTGATTAAAGCATTTAAACTTAAAGTTGAAAGGATATAGAAATATATTACAGTTTATTAATTTACAAAGATTATTATTATTATTATTATTACGACAAAAGTAAATGTGAAACACCAACATACAATGAAAATGATAGCCCAGACAGCAAATACCAGAGGTGTCAAGGCAAAGTGTGAGAAACTGTGAAACAAGCAGTAAGAATATAGTCCAGACTGATCCTAAAATTAAGTACAAGGCATGGGCTGCAAAGATGGCAAAAATTGTCTGTAACGTGATAAACCCAAGATGAAGTGGTCTTTTGACTGCCCTTATGCAAATTGTTTGGAAAAGGGGAGTGGCTTGCACAGGCGTAGACGTCTAAAATTTGAGATGAGGGATGCAGGATTTGAAGGCACTTGCCTTGTTTTGATTCAAATCAAGATCCTATAATAAGGACACCACAGGCATGCACCTTGGAGACAAATGAACAAATTCCACTTGCATGGGTATTTCTACATCCTCGTAGACTTAAACAAGTGTGACTGATGCAGACTGATAGTTGAAGTGATGAGCAAAAAGCAAATTGTCTTATTATCACAACAGGAAAGTTCCACTTGAATCTCCCAGTGAAGACCAGTAAATTTAATCAGTAGACTGGGTTTGTTTTAACTGCTATGAGCAACATGAATTCCAGAGCACATTCTTTAGATCAAGAACCTTGATGTAGATTAAGAATCAATTTTCCACAAATGCCACCTTGCCCTGACATCATGGCCACACAGGCAAGAAAAGCTCAAAATAATTGGTAACACTTTACATAAACCTGGCATTCATAATGCATCATTAACACATTTATAAAACATTTATAATGATTTATAACATTTATCAAAAGCCTCGGTTGATGAACTAACATGTTCTTAATCACAGTCATAAAGTGTTGTAACATTATTTAATATAGCTTTATAACACTAAGTGACATAATGCATTGTAATATAATCTTTGGATTCTTTGGATTTTTAAATGATTTTACTTGACTTAAAGTCTAAAAAGCATGTAAAATTAATGTAATCTTCTTCAGAGAGATAATTCCTGTAACAAGAGAACATAGGCTTTCATAAACAGTTATAAGCACTTATAAAGTCAATTTACAGGGAGAAAGCTTTTGATCCTGGCCTTAATAGTAAGTTAATAAACTATTAAAATATGCACTTTGTCATTATCTTCATAAAACCTTATGGGACATTATTTATTACACTTTATGAGGCTTTATACACATCAACAAGTACATTGACAAAGGCTTATGACAAATGTATTAAAGCCTATTAGAGTCTTTAGAATGCTTTATGTATTTGTTTAAAAAGTATTATGAATATGTGGTGTTATCAACTTATTGCTTGCTTGTTCGTTTTAAGTTTTTATATTAATACAAGACGCATCGTAATAAAAACATCTTACAACTTTTAGGATCCTATGGCTTTGATTGTATGAGAAAGAGGTACTGCAGAGCATTTGTGTAGTCCTAAGCATGTGCCAGGAGAGCAGATGATGCTGCTGAATGTGGTAAACAAGTGATGCTTTGCTCCAATTTTTTGCAGAGACACCCAGTAACTATCCGTATAACTCTATCAGGAATCTGCCTTGTCATGGGATTTCTTACCTGCCATGCCCACGCTGCTAGGTAATGGCTTCTGTCATGCCTACACCAGGATTAAAGGGAGTGTTGACTCAGGTGATGATTTTTTTGATGTGATGAACCATATTTAGGCTTCAGTAATATTAAATATACAAAATTAGAAGACCTTTTCTAAAGAGAGGTGTTCTAGAAATAACTATAGTGACTCGACACAATTAGGAAAAGTTAGAGCCAATTAATTGGTGAGGACGAAGTGACAATGTTGGGGGGGAATAAATAAAACAGCTTTAAACTCAGTTGACTGAAGTCAAATAAAGAGGATATCAAAAAAATATTGGACTGGGTTTCAGAGTACGTAGAATTTCAGAGTATGTAGAATTTCAGATCCGTTAAAATACATAAAAAATAATGTGGTGCTTCTAGTAATTTAAATCTACTAAATAAGTTTTTGCTTTTCCTGAAAAAAGCCAAGCCGAGAGTATAAACAGACATTAAGCTTTATGGTTTTAATGGGAAATTAGTATCAGAAAATTATCACCTCATTCAAAAAAATTAATAGTTCTTTAGTATGAAATAGACTTTATTTTACTTTTGTTTTATTATGTTTTAGCCTTTTCAAACTTGCAAACAAAAAAATGTATTAGAAATGTTTTTAGAAAATTATCAGACATAATTCTCACAATTTTACTTTTGTGTGCAAGAAAAGTAAATGCAGCTGCCTTCACAATTGTTCATTCTCTTGACAAAATCTAAAAACAGCAAGTGAAATGTCATTGCACATCCTTTTGATATTTTAGTGAACATACTATTGAAGGTGCTTTTTAAAGAGAAATCGAATTTGGTTTAAATAAAATGTCCAAACCTTTAAAAGCTCTTTCCTTAAATTGGAATTACACTGTGTAACCTTCACCCAAAAAGTTTTTTTTATTCAGTTTGTTATTCTACTTAACAAGACACATAGCAAGGGCTCTAAGAATACTTTTTGATGTTGATCATTCTCCGATACATTGAGGATGAAGTTCTTTTTTTTTGGCCTTTCATTTTAAACTTACCCTTATGCTTTATTTTGTACTGGTAATGAAAGTGTTTGTATTAATCAATTAACTGTTAAAATGGGGTCAGTGAACCATTTTTGTGGTGGTTTTCAGGTGTGCTTTACTTCATCTTCCAGGTGAAAAATTCAGCCATGGTCCAATCTAAGTTTATGGGCTGATAACATCTGATAGCATTTGAATTTTGATCCCAAGACCAAACTAGTACTGTGGTGGAATGGTGGAAATGGCCATTTAAAATGTATTTTGCTTATATACTATTTACTCATCTATTTTTTAAAGTATATGTATACTTTAGTAAAAAAAAGAGAGTCAGATATGCCCATTAAGCTGTTTGTTTCCTATAATTATGTAAAATCAATATTAATAAACGTGATTTAATTAGCTTTGACAATTATTTTTTGGAGGTGCCAGATATGACAAAAAAAAGCCAGAGAAAAGTCCTTGTTTTCACATTTTTATTGGTATTGTACGTTCAGAAGGGCAATTTATTTATAAGTTAAATATACAATAAAAATACTATTTACATATGGTTATATTCATTTTTTGTGGTAGAGGAATATAAATCATTTTGTGTCACAAGCTTCTTTTCAAACAGTTTATCAAAGGTTTGTTTAAGCTTATTTCTTTTTAAACCATTTAAAAAAGTGTTAAACTAGAACAAAAAGTTTGTGGATGTTTTTAATGCATATATTCCATGTGTTAATTTTGATACTTTCCTGAACTAAGCTGGTATAAAGTCGCCCACAATACAGTTTTCAGGAGTGCTTTGGGGTGACATAACAGAGTTTTTCCAAAATGTCAGGTTTTGGCAGTCATGTTTGCTCATCAGAATGTCTGTGGTAGTTTGTCTGTGAAATGTTATTTAACTGTTCTGTAAAAGATTTTAGATGCCCCCCCCCCCAACAGAACATTGTACAGAAATAATTTAAAAAAGAACATTGGACAAAATCAACTTATTGCTGTTTGTAAATGTTGCAGTAACAAGTAACAAGAAAACACCTTAAAAATTTACCAGATTCATGCATGATAAAAAACTTTAGTTCATTAAGTTTATATGTTTAGAATGTTGGATTTCATATTATTGGTTGAGAGATGAATAGTTTTACTGTAACTGAAAGTGTCTGCTGGGAGAACCATCTCTACAATAAATAAGGTGATCCATTCTAGTTATAAGTATTGAAACCCTTGCTTACTTAGCCATGCCCACTTTTAGTTTTTTCCCCATAATTTTGTAACCGTTTGAGCTATGAACGCCGTTCCAACTGTGCCATATTCTTTATGGGCCGAGCATTCAAATCCCTCTTTGTAGTTCCTGTGAGAAATACATTTCTAGTTTGAATTATTTGTAGTTCTATCCACTACACATACGAAATCGAATGCCAGTAACTGTGACTAACATTTGATTTAATCTATGTAGTGGCTATTACACCGTCATGATGATCTACATAAATATTTCCACCCTTAAATTTATATTCAGATACCATGGACTGATGTCATCATTTTGCAGTGTTACAAATCAGTGTAATTATAACATATTGCAAACCTGTACGAAGTTTGGTTACATTTGTAAGGAATGCATCTGTTAGCAGTTCGTGGTTGAAATAATTGTGAAGCTTTGATAATTGCTTAGTTACTACAGTAAAATGTATTGATATTATTGTTCAGTTTTACATTCACACTAGAATTGATGGGTTATATCTAATATTGAAGTCAACCATTTATTCATTATCTTCTGCTTAATCCTCTACTAAGGTCTCAGGGAGGTTCCTCGTGCCCATACATATGGGCATATACACAGGCCAATCTAATGCTGGGCACACACACACACACACACACACACACACACAGACTATATGGGGCAATTTAGAGCTGCCAATTTACCTCGAAACCATGTTTTTGGACTGTGGATTGGAGAAAACCCCCATAGACACGGTGAGAACATGGAAACTCCTCAAACCAGATTGGGATTTGAACCAGGATCCTTAGCACTGATTGGTAAATGTACTTGCCAGTGCCATTAGGAGTTAAACTGTGTATCAAATAGTAATAATAGAAGCTTTTATAGGCTTGTTCTGAATCATAATACTATTATATAATAACACGGTGCAAGTTAATAACACTGCTGAAACTTTTAATGTACCATTGAGAAGACATAGTTGATCTACTGTATGATATGCACTTAATAAATCTGTTACACTTCCCTGGTTGTGGCCTTTTATAACTAAGTTACCAATCCATAATACCATGCTTTTAAAATTATTGTAATATCCTAACAATTTAATGAATTTTAAGGGGCAAAAAAATTCTGAAAAGACAATCATTATAATTAAGACGGAATTAAAAGCGTAATGATTTCAGATAGCAGGTTACTCAAAGTTTCCTAGTCTCAACCCATTTCTGTTGTGTAAGTAAAAAGTATTATTAATGAACTTTATGTTCACCATGATTATTCAACACCATGTAAAGTCAAAAACATTTTACATGGTAAATGCCAATTTGAGTATACTGACAGTACTTACAAAAAACAAAAAATCACCCGTCAATGGTATTTCAAACTCAAAAGCTTTAAACACAGTACAACGCTGCACATTTACAAGTAAAACTTCACTTCGGAATGAACAAATACATTGTCAAATCCAGTCCTCACACAAATAAATATGTTTTGTTTTTCTAAAACTAGCATAATAATAATAATAATAATATATTTCAGTATGTTAGACGCAGTCGTGGAAAAATTACACCCCATTTTATACCCCACTTCTATTATTCAGAACCTAAATAGCATTATGAATGAATGAATGATGAAAAGGCAGAGGTTTGGAAGGCTATTGCAGATGGGAACCTGGAAAATGTTCAGTAATTGAAAATGTCCTTATTTTTGGAATATCTGAGAGTCCATCTGTCCAGCATCTTATGATGGAACAAACTGGGCAATACAAAAACACACAACATCAGTTTGGCTAGAGAATGGAAATACTTTGCAATGGCAAAGTCAGTTCCATGAGTCCTTGTAAATGAATATGCTTAAGCATTAATGATCAAAAGAAATACAATAATGTGAAAAAAGTAAAAGTATAGAGGAATTACCCCAAAACATCTATTTTAAATCAATGTTGTTAAAGGTGGCTTTACACTGCTAACCTAAACATGTTTATTTTTTATCACCTAATTATTCTATAGACATTGGTGAAACTACGCTTTTTTTAAATTATTTTATTACAGCAATGCAGAACAACTAAAGTAAAGGAGCTGTATATTTTCCCATGAGTGTATAAATAAAAATCACTTTTCCCAAAACAATAGGATGTACAGTAAAATGCAATAATGTGTGATTTGCCATTTTGCTCCTGAACCTTTATTGTTCTGACCTTTAGTGGCGTTTATTTAACCAGTTTTATTGTATGTTTTACATGTATTCTTTTTATTCGATGCCTGGCACATACTCATAAAAGTTGGTTCACCACTATTTAAATATAATATCCTTGAAATTGCACTTTTAATCATTTGTAAACTGGAGATACTAAGTGTTGCAATATTATTATAGTACTTTTTTTTTTTATTCACTTTTGCTTGATATAAAACTTCATCTTCTAGTCTGTGATTGCTATTGTTTAATTATGTAAGATTAGTCTTCTGTGTTTAACTATTTAAGTTAAACTATTGTAGCATGTTCATATAGATTTCTCAATGAATGACAGTGTTTCAAGTGCAAGCTTTATTACTTACATGCCCATGTTGTTTCACACTAGTCTTATACAAGATTTCCTAAAACTTTTCACTTTTACCTTGCATTAGGAATTTTCAAAATTTTTCATTGGCAAACTGGTGGATCACTACCCAAATCATTACATAATTATATTTCTATATTTATATTATATATGAAATTAAAGTCATACATACAATAAAATGTATTATACCATTACTTTTAACTAGTTTAAACTGTTAAAAATTGTTTTAAAATATAGTAAAATTCATTACGTTTTATTATAATTTTAAAATGATTGTATTAGTTATTATATCTGTCCTATCCCAAAATTATTTGGAACGAATCATTGTGCTTCAATAAAGGTTTATGTTAATTAACAAATGGGGTTCACATCTTTAATGCATTTTACAAAATAAAAAAGTATATTTTTTTTAGAAATAAGGTTTATATTATTGGCATCTCGGGACACAAAAAAAAATGATAAAGCTAATTATATTTTAGGTGAATTAGCTTAAATATATGTTTTAAAAAATAGGACAAATCTAATTATTGGTAAAATTATTTATTCTGAGGAAACAAAAATCTTTTAATTGGCTCCCCTGCATTACATACCTTGTACAAAATATTACTTTTAATCAAACAGAAACCCACCTTATACATAAAGTTAATAAATACAGGTGAAACAAATAAAGCCCAATGGTGTTAACAACTTATATTCAGTCCTATTGTCCATTATGCCATAATAACCCAACAGGCCATAAAATAAATCCACAATGGTACAGATCCCAGTATGCTACTTTATTTTTATATCTTAGTGATTATTTAGTTTTATTGGTTTACCTAGATTACTGCTTTAACAAAGAAGACTATTACTAGTTTTAAACTTGTTAGTAGGTTTGTTTACATATTTTATTTTCCCAGAATAATTTAATTTAAATTAAAGGTTAGATTTAAAAGAAAATTCAGTAAAAGATTAAGCAAATTCATTAAAAGGTAAATATCTTTATTCTTTCTGAATGCGTGTGTGTGTGTGTGTGTGTGTGTGTGTGTGTGTGTGTGTGTGTGTGTGTGTGCGTGTGCGTGTGTGTGTGTGTGTGTG
>JAOUQT010251912.1:0-17222 GCA_025769995.1 Xyliphius kryptos | reverse complement strand
GTGTGTGTGTGTGTGTGTGTGTGTGTGTGTGTGTGTGTGTGTGTGTGTGTGAGAGAGAGAGAGTATGTGTGCCCACTGAGAGATTGGCGCCCTATCCCATGTGCATTTACCCAGCGATCAAGACCCCCGCGACCCTTGTAGAGGATTACCCGGAATATAATGAATTGCTTTCTTTGCCAAATCATCTTTTATCTGGAAGTGCAATACATCTCTTGTTCGTTAATTCCTAGATGGGAGTGTTGCCTCGTTGGGAATAGACCTAGGACCTGGAGTTGGTGCGTCGTCTTCCTTGCATTCGTCCTCCTGTTCAGAGCAGAAGAAACCTGTTACAGCGCAGGGAAGGCAACGGGAGAGGGAGGAGAAACGAAGGAAAAAACAGGAGCGAGCAATCGAGCGAAAGAAAAAACTAAGGGAGAAGGAAAAAAAGGAAGGGAAACAAGGCGAGTCTTTGGGTGGCGTCTTGCTGAGCGACAGTGACAAGAAGCTCCTGGAGCGGTGGGGACAAATGATGCACAACCGAGCGGACCAATCACAGGCCACCAGCAGCAGTAACGGTGGTGTCTGCCAGATCCAGAATGCAGGGGGTAAAAGTGAGAAGAGATCATCTGAGACGGTCGAATCGGCGTCCACAAACCCAACTGAGTTACGTGAAATCAAGACCTCGCAGCGAGTAGTTCCTCAGGTTAACCAGTGTCTGACTTCGGTAATGTTCACTGCACCGCCTACATTTAATTCCATTCCAGTCCCCTTACCCTCCACTCAGAATGGCGACATTAGCATCGTCGCTGTGACTGCGGGAGGTGGCGGTGGTGGAACTCTGAACATAATTGGAAGAGGGTCTCTAGCCATTGGGGTTCCACCCCCATGTTCGTTTGCCAAATCTGACATACTAAAATCCCAGCCGCAGACACAATTCCAGGCAACAGGAACTGTATATTCCACAGTGGAGAACTGGACAGGAAGTCAGCTGAGTGTAAAAACCTCACAGCAGCAGCAGACGCCAATACAGCACCAATCCCAACAGCTCCAGATCTCTCCTCCACTTATAAGCCATCCGAATTTCCCCCAGCAGCGAGTGATGGCTGTTCAAAACCAGCATCCCACACATCCTCAACCCCCCCAAACCTTTCCTCAAATTCAGGTTCCTATTGCCAACCGTCCCGTGATGTTGCTCCCATCCGAAGCTTTTATTGCCAAACCTGCACCTTTGACCTGTAATGGGACAACCAGGGCTGGGAGCCAGGATGTACATGCGTCTCTGTCTAGCCAAGACTCCCTGACTATTACACAGACACTGGAAAAACTGGGTTCGGATTTTTGGGAGCGAAAGAATGATACTTCATCTCATGAGCATACTCATGGTCCTTCTGGAACCTCAGCACAAGTATGTGCAAGTCTTTCAGAGACAGCGCCTTCGGGAGGTGGTAAGGGAGCGGACATTCATACGGTCACTCTGCAGCTGTCCAAGTCACAGGTTAGTGATGCAAAATGTGTTTTGTGTATTTGGCATTTTAATAATAAGAAAATTAGTGATGGGCTTGCCTCGTTGCCATTTTGCCAGGTGGAGGATATTTTGCCCCCAGTTTTCTCGGTGACACCGAAAGGCAGTGGGGCTGGATATGGTGTCGGGTTTGACCTTGATGACCTCCTCACTCAGTCCCTTACTGACTTCCAGCATTCCGATCTCAGGGAAAGGTAAGATAAGCATATTTGTAAATGCTGTCTCCACTTGCTTGTTGCTTTTTTAAATTTTTTGTTCACTTTTTGTTGCTAAACCATCCACACACAATCTGTAAAATTCTAAATCGATGTTAGCTGAGGCACCTATTACCATTTAAATTCATGTAAATCCAGTGCATTCATTCTAGAGGCTCCAAAACACATTTTATATACAGAATAAATAAAATGTTTAATCCTGAAAACAAAACAAAGAAATTTTCATTCATTCATTATCTTCCACTTAATCCTCTACGATGGTCATGGGTTGTTCCCCATGCCTATCCAGGGGAGAACATTTTGTGCGCTTGCCAGATACACCCAGAATAAAATAAAAATGAATACAAAAGACTAATGTAAATGAACTTTTAACAGACCAGCATTCACTTGTCTCACCATTTAGCAGTTTTTGATCCAAATTAATAATAACTTTTCAACTTTAATTTTTTTCTACAATCGAGTTGAAGAAGGAAATCAATAAAAGTGCAGCATTAAGATCGCTGGGATAGTCCACATGTTTGGAAAGTCGCCGTCCACGATAAGTTTCCTTATCTAAAGAAGTTTTTAGGTTTACAATTTTCATTCCTCCATTATCTTCTACTTAATCCTCTATGAGGGCCGCGGTGGGGTTCCCCATCCAGGGGAGAACGTTTCGGGTGTTGGATACACCCAGGACAGGACGCCAATCTATCGCTGGGCACAGTTACTCACAGACACATGCACGCACAGACACTCAGATTATAGGGGCAATTTAAAGCAGTCAATTTACCTTGAATCCATGTTTTTGGACTGTGGGAGGAAACCCACGCGAAAGTGGAAACTCCCAGTGCTGAAAGGCGAACATGCCAACCACTAAACCACCGTGCTGCCCTGGATTGCAAATTCAATCCAAATTTGCAGGAAACGTCATCACAAACTCGGACAAAATATTACTTTTTTTTGTAATGTTTTTAATTGAATGTATTTTTTCAGTCACAATGACTCTGCACCGCTCTCAGCCTCGTTGCTATCGGATTGGCTGGAGGTGCATCGCATGACACCAGCAGACCTGGAATCACTCCAGCAGGAGCTTCAGCTTGGATCTCCCATGATTCTTTCTGATAACTCCAACCTTTCGTAGGTTGCAGCTCTACGTTTTTTCAAATGTCCTTTCGTAATTCAATCAGGATTGCACATCATAGAAGAAACAAGTGATTAGTAGCAGTACTACCAGCATTACATATGCGTAAAGTATTGATATCCGTA
Organism: Xyliphius kryptos; assembly: GCA_025769995.1. Taxonomy (NCBI): domain Eukaryota; kingdom Metazoa; phylum Chordata; class Actinopteri; order Siluriformes; family Aspredinidae; genus Xyliphius; species Xyliphius kryptos. Next base: position 14,261 of record JAOUQT010251912.1, on the reverse strand, counting down.
GTTTTTTGTCTCCACAGCACCTTACATTTCACTAAATCCTGTGTACTGTATGTCCTCAACAAGTGCCAACACTAAATAATACTTTGAACCTAAAAGGGAAATTGGTGAGTGAATAAAAGCTGACATGTCACCCTGGTTGTTTTGTCACAGTTAGTCATTGAAAGCTCATTACGTGGTTGTGCACTTAAAGTACGTTGTTGCTTTTGTTTCTGCCTTCTTTTTAACAGTTGCGTATCGTTACGTTATTGTTCGTGTCCAAGGACTTTCAGTTGCCCTTTCTAATATTACGGTTTGTGTGAAAACATGGTACAAAAGAAGGACTGGATTGTTTGCAAACTGTCTTAAATGTGTTTATACGTACAGACATTTCTGATGATGGCTAGTAAAATTGTGAATAATTATGTAACGCTGGCTCTGGAAAATAAAATGGTAAATTTGTCTCATGGTTTTTAATCCAAACGTGCATTAATAAGCTTTTTTTTACTGGTTTCTTTACACATTTTGTAAATAAACCAACCAAGGTGACTTTACAAATGTAAACTTCTGTCGTCCTTGACAAAAAAAAAAACCTCACAACTCTTTTAAAGCTGTAATGGTTCAGTATTTTTGTAACTGCCATTAATTGAAATTGTCACTTGTATAAAAGGCCACCTGCCAACAGACTCAGTGACACTCCAACATCTCCACCATGAAGACTAAAGAGCTGTCTAAAGAGGTCAGGAACAAAATTGTTGCCCTACACAAGGCTGAATGAGCTGCAAAGCCAGAAGTCAGAAGCTGGATGAGAAGGTGACAACCTGTTGGTGCAATTATTCAAAGGTGGAAGAAGTACAACATTGGTCAATCGTCCTCGGCCTGGAGCTCCATGCAAGATATCACCTCGTGGAGGTTGTTCATGAGAAAGGTTCAAAATCAGCCAACAAGGGTTTTGTATTAAATGATGTTTTACTAGGGGGTCAAATACTTATTTCCATCAATTAACTTAAAATTCATTTTTATTTCTCATTCCATGCAATTTTATATTTTCAGTTTTTCTTGTGATATTCTATGTGTGGTTGTTGATATAAAGCTGGCCCGATATGTTTTATTAATTTTTTTGTATAAAAACTTGTAAAGTCAGTGGGGGATCAAATTCTTATTTCCCTTCATCTACACACATACAAATCTGTATAAATTAGCATGCAAGCACACACAAATATGTATACATACACACATGTACAGTGGGGCCAAAAAGTAGTCAGCCACTGATTCTGCAAGTTCCCCTTATTAGAAAGATATAAAAATTACAGAAGTCTGTTCTTATGTACACTTATAAGAGAAAGTCCAGAAATTCACATTGTAGGATTTTTTAAAATTACCTGGAAAATAAGTATTTGGTCACCTACAAACAAACAAAATTTCTGGCTCTCACAGGCCGTCCTCCACTCCTTACCTGTATTAATGGCACCTGTTTGACCTCGTTATCTGTATCAGTCAGCCTCCAAACTCAACCATGGACAAAGACCAAAGAGCTGTCCAAGGACACCAGGAAGAAAATTGTAGACCTGCACCAGGCTAAGAAGAGTGATTCTACAATAGGCAAGCAAGTTGGTGTGAATAAATCAACTGTGGGAATTGTAGGAAAAAGGAAGACCTACAAGACCATTGATCTCCCTCAATTTGGGGCCCCTTCGCAAGATCTAATTTCATGGGGTTAAAATTTTGAGACCGATGAGCAACAATCTCAGAACTACTAGAGAGCTGGGACCAAAGTAACAGGCTACCATCTGGAACACACTATGACGAGAGGGACCCAAATCCTGCAGTGCCAGTTGGTCTCCTGCTTAAGCCAGGACATGTCCAGGTCTGTCTGAATTTTGCAGTGAGCAAAATTTAACCCCCATGCTTCACCGTAGGTATGGTGTTCTTGCTTCAAAGTGGCCTGGACAACTGATCCTTGTTAAGGGAAGAATAAACGGGGCCATGTATTGAAGATTTTAAGCCAAAACCTCCATCAGTGACAGCATTGTCCTCCTGGAAGTCCCAACCACATTCCATCTTCAATGATCCCAAACACACCACTCGGGCAACGAAAGAGAGGTTCTGTGAATAGCATTTCATGGTCCTGTAGTGGACTTGCCCGTCTCCAGCCCTCACACCTATAAAGAATTTGTGGAGGGAGTTGAAAGTCTGTTTTGCCCTGTGACAGTCCCAAACCATCACCGCTCCAGAGGAGATCTGCATGGAGGAATGAATTTCAATGGCAGCTACAGTGTGCAAATCTGCTAAAGATTTACAGGACTTCATACTTTTGACCAAATTACTGAGTTTTACTTTTGTTATAGACAAAATACTTATTTTCCACCACAATTAAATAATTAAAAACAATCCTACAATGTGACTTTTCAGAGTTGAAGTGTCCCTATGATGAAAATTACAGACCTCTTATCTTTCTAAGTAGGAGATTTTGTACAATCAGTGGCTGACAATAGTTTTTTTTGCTGAATTATATGTAAATATAGGGACACACAGACATATATATATGACATAGTTTTATTTACAGAGTGACCCAAAAAATATATATGCACTAAATGTAATTAGAATACAATTTAAAATCTCAATAATGCGAAAAATGTTCAATTATTGACCATTCCACTACATCTAAATACAAAGAAGGATTATTTCATTTCATGAGCTGTTTCACATCATTTTAAAGTGAAAAGAACCTGACCATGACTGCGGTACCTTACAGTAGTGCATTACGACGGGCGCTGATACAAATAAAACAAAACAAATCTCGAAAAAAATTTATTTAAAACAGTTTTAAAGAAAAAGAAAGCAATGAAAACCCAGTCAGGAAACAATAAATATTAGATCTCATGTTTTTCTGAGTCATATTGTTAGCCATGATGCTTTCTGAGTTTTGAGACTTTTTATTAAAACGTGTGTGTAACCTGCATTTCATTTACAGCTAAACATTCAAAATTCCTTATTAGATTAAAGTTCTATAGAAGTTCTATATGAAATTTACAGAGTATACCCCACACTTGTGTCTGTTTTAATGAGTTATCCTTCGTTTTTTTTTTTTATGTTCTATCGAAGTACTTGCATCATAATTAGTGCAAATACTGTCCTACTAAACACAAGAAGCCACCCGGCCCAGTTGTGAGCTGCAGTGCTATAGAGATTTAGTTCTGTAATACGATTCTGGATGAAGTTGGAGAAGGCAGACACCCTTGCATAAACTCCAGGCCTGTTAGGATGGGCACAACCCAGACCGAAACTCACAACGCCAGCCTGAACCCAGGTGCCAGAGGCAGTCTGGCAGACTAATGGACCCCCAGAATCACCCTAAACAAAAAAAAATATATATATTAACAAAGTCAGAGCAGCGCAAACAATTAGACACGATACTAATCAAACAAATAAAGGTTTCCATGCAGCAAGAAAACACTCAGCCAAGTCAAAAAGTTACAGAAAAGTTTTTCAGGTAAAAGGAAAACTAAATTATGTAACAGGTAGTATTGCACTTATTTCAGTGTTGAGTTAGTAATAAAGTCTTGAGACTGACTGTGGGTGTGCAGCTGAGTGCTTTTAGGGTGTGAGGCCACTGATTCCACTGTGAGCTCTTGATCAAGGCTCTTAACTCTCAGTACTCCAGGTACATTTCTGCATCTCTGCATCTAACGCTTTACATTGTATTTGGTAATGTATGGCTTGGATGCAGCTGCTCGACTATGGAAACCCATTCCATGAAGCTCCCTGCACACTGTTCTTGAGCTTATCTGAAGACCACATGAAGTTTGGAGTTCTGTAGTGATTGACTCTGCAGAAGTTGGCAACCTCTTTGCACTACGCACGTCAGCATCCACTGGCCCCGCTCCATCAGTTTACATGGCCTACCACTTGGTGGCTGATTTGTTGTCGTTCCCAAACATTTCAATTTTCTTAGAAAACAGCTGACTGGAATATTTAAGAGCGAGGAAATTTCACGGCTGGATTTGTTGCACAGGTGGCATCCTATTACAGTTCCACATGGGAATTCACTAAGCTCCTGAGAGCGAGCCATTCTTTCACAAATGTTTGAAAAAACAGTCTGCATGCCTAGGTGCTTGACTTTATACATCTTTAGCCATGAAAGTAATTGGAACACCTGATTTGGATCATTTGGATGAGTGGACAAATACTTTTGGCAATATAATGTAGTTATTAACAGGTGGATTAATTCAGACGGAGAATTACTGAAGGACTGCATGTGAAATGCACAGCAGCCACCGTTTTATGATAATGTATGTCTTACCTCGATGACAATAAGGCAGATTAACACAATAGTATAAAGTATTTTAAACCTTCCAGCTTAACGACCTGAGCAACATTAAAAAGATGCTCGAAATATTAATGTTTTTGGAACGTTTTTATAATTAGCAAAAGAATAAAATAATACTGATAAATGAAAAATAAATACATCTCCGCCGTACCTGACATGAGTCCTTTCCTCCTTCTTTATACCCAGCACAGAGCATGTCATAGCGAATATTAACCGTTTCTGTGGGTTGCGTGTTGTACATATCCTGACAGGCAGCTGAATCAATGAGTGGTACCTGTACCTGCTGTAGTGTCCCCACACCTTGCAGTGTTACTGTAATCAGAGGAAAAAGATGAAAAACAATTAAAATGGCAAGACTACAGTTTTGGATAAATTTAAGAAAATAAGCATTTGCACAGTCTGTGACTTTGCAAGTTCTCACACTTAGAAATCATGGAGGGGTCTGAAATTTTCATCTAAAATACATGTCCACTGTAAGAGACATAATCTAAAATTTAAAAAAAAATCCGGAAATCACAGTGTATGATTTTTTAATAATTTGTGTGTTACTGTTGCAAATTGTAGTTGAACACCTGCCAATCAGCAAAAATTTTGGCCTCATAGACCCGCTAGTCCGCCTCTAAAAACTCCACCTCCACTCCACTTATTTTTCCAAATTAGAAGCACCTGTTTGAGGTCGTTAGCTGCATAAAGACACCTGTTCACCCCATGCAATCAGTAAGACAACAACTACTAACATGACTAAGACCAAAGAGCTGTCCAAAGACACCAGGGACAAAATTGTTGACCTCCACAAGGCTGCAAAGGGCTATAGGGCAATTGCCAAGCAGCTTGGTGAAAAAAAGGATCAAAATGTTGGAGCAATTATTAGAAAATGGAAGAAGAAAAACATGACGGTCAATCTCCCTTGGACTGGGGCTCCACACAGGATCTCACCACATTGCGTATCAATGATCCTAAGAAAGGTGAGGAATCAGCCCAGAACTCCACGGGAAGAGCTGCTCAAGGACCTGAAGAGAGCTGGCACCAAAGTTTCCAAAGTTACTGTGGGTAATACACTAAGACGTCATAGTTTAAAGTCATGCATGGCACGGAAGGTTCCCCTACTTAAATCAGCACATGTCCAGGCCCATCTTCAGTTTGCCCATGACCATTTGGATTATCCAGGAGTCATAGGAGAAATTTCTGGGGTCAGATGAGACCAACATTTTTTGGCCTTAATCCACTCGCCATGTTTGGAGGACGAAGAATGATGAGTACCATCCCTAGAACACTATACCTACTGTGAAGCATGGGGTTGGAAGCCTCATGCTTTGGGGTGTTTTTCTGCACATGGGACAAGACGACTGCACTGTATTAAGGGTAGGATGACCGGAGACATGTACTCCGAGATTTCGGGGAACAACCTTCTTCCCTCAGAGTATGGGTCAAGGCTGGGTCTTACAACATTACAATGACCCAAAGCACACAGCCAGGATAACCAAGCAGTAGCTCCATAAGAAGCATATCAAGGTTCTGAAGTGGCCTAGTCAGTACCCAGACCTAAACCCTATATAAAAAAAAAAAATTTTTGGAGGAAGCTCACACCATATTTCTCAGCGATAGCCCAGAAACCTAGCTGAACTGGAGAAGATCTGGGTGGAGGAATAGGCCAAAATCCCTGCTGCAGTGTGTTCAACTACAGAAAAGTTTTACACCCATTTGTACCAAATATTAACTTGTTTATTATTTGGTTCTATTGGTTGTAAAGCTGCCTAAAATCAAAATACTGGACGACATTATGTCACGAAAGACCAGTTTCTAAATGATTTTGCTTTTAATTAACACCTTTATAAATCAAACATTGTTTTTTTATTATATATTTTATGCAAAATTGTTTTTTGAAAACTAGTTTAAATGCTACATTCGACACTATGCAGTGGACTCTTACCTCCATCTCGAATGTCTCCCCAGCCAGTGATTGTGCATTTTGTTCCTCCAGGAAAATCAAAGCTTGAGCTTGGCAAGCAAATCGGCTGAACGTGGTCTGACCAGACTACGGGTGTAGTTAAGCGCACCAAAGCAATGTCCTGCCCCACCCGTGCATCCGTGTAGCCATTAGGTATAATCACTTGACTGATATAGTGCATAGTCTCATATGGGTTCCATCCGTTCTGACGCAGCCGACCCACGTAGATTCTGTAGCTGGAGGTGTCGGAGGGTCTGGTAACAAGACAGACAACCGACGAAACGATTAGAATCCAAATATAGGTAACATGAATGAATGATTAATGTATTTTATCTTCCGCTAAATCCTTTAGTAGGGTCACGGTGGGGTTCCCCATGCCCATCCAGTAAAGAATGTTTTGGACAGATACACCCAAGACAGTGTGCCAATCTATCGCCGGGAACACATTCCCTTACACAGACACACACACAAAACACACTAAATGGGCAATTTAGAGCATTCAATTTACCTAACATCCATGTTTTGGACTGTGAGAGGAAAGCAGAGAATCTGGAGGAAAACCAAGCGGATACGGGGAGAACATGGAAATTCAACCCAGATTGGAATTCGAACCGGGAAGCCCCAGTGATGAGAGGCAAATATGCTAACCACTGAGCCACCAACAGGAGCCGCCAGTAAGAAGGTTTGCTGTGTCTGTCAGCACAGTGTCCAGAGCATGGATCATACAGGCCAGTACACCAGGAGACATGGAGGGGGCCATAGGAGAGAACATCCGCCGCCTCATCAGGTGCATGCCCAGGCGTTGCAGGGAGGTCATACAGGCACGTGGAGGCCACACACACTACTGAGCCTCATTTGAACTTAAGGAATTTCCACTGAAGTTGTCAGCCTGTCATCTGCTTTTGAGTATGATTCCAAATCCAGACCTCCATGGGATAATTTTGATTTATATTTTGATCATTTTTATGTCATTCGGTTCTCAACACATTCCACTATCTACTGAATAAAGATTTTTAACTGAAATATTTTATTCATTGAGATCAAGGATATGTTATTTTAGTAGTCCGTTTATTTTTTTTTTAGCAGTGTAGTGGAGTTTTTTTTCAGAGTAAGTTTGATTCCATGAAGTTTGTGTAGTTCAATGACGCATCTGTTTTGCCATTTGTATGTAATGTATATCATGCTCAAGAAAAAGCTATATACATAACATATGATAGAAGATATGAAAACCGTACAAACTTACGAAGGAAAACAGTGAGCCGCAGACAGAACCCATATACTGGCAATGATGGTTCCTCCACACACGTGTCCCACATCTGTCTAAGAAAGAAGGATTAAGTAGACCTTAAAGTTAAAATCTTTTGAAAAAGCTGTTTAGAGAATGTTTGTTACATTGTCTATGAATTATCTTTACATTATTATTCATTCGATGATTATTAATTAGCTAATAGCTTTATCCAAGTTAAACATATTTAGACATTGATACAAAATATTTGAAAATATTGGTACAGCAACAAAAAACAAAAGTTACAGAAACACCTTTTACAATTGGTGGTTAAACTGAAAACATGTGAGGAAATAAAGATGGATGACAAAGTGCTGCGGTTAGCGCTCCCACCTCACAACGATCTGATTGATTCCTAGTGGAAAACAGGTCCTTTTTGTGTCTGCATGTCTTTCCTGTGCAAGTGTGGGTTTTATCCCACATCATAAGACATACTGATGGGTAAACTAAACGCATCAAATTATCCAAGTCATTAGAGTGTGTAATGCATTTAGAATGTTGGTCCCAAGGTGGAGTAAATAGGAGGGTTGGATCTGAAAAGGCATAATGTATAAAACTTAATATGTGGGTCTCCAGCAACGGCGGGCCTAAAAAATACTTGAATAATAAAACTTACGACAAAGACTTCGCATTAGCTTTGATTGGAATAGAAATGGACTTTTTAATGGAACTATTTAAACTCTTTTTAGAATAAAAGAAGTGAGTTTGTGTAGTTATTTTAATAATACTGCAATTTTTAATTGTGAGTTTTTAATTGGTGAGTTAATTTTTTTATGTCTGGCTACACTAGTTATCTATCTGCACTGCAACGGCTCTTTATACGGCATTTCTGCGTAAACATAACTGAAGGCCAAGGCGCAAAATCCACAACCTGCCACTGGTCTCCATTGTGGCAAACCTTTACTGGACCATGCTGACCTGGCAGCATTTACCAAGAGCCCACAGTGTAGCACTCAACGTATGGCCCTGGAGTGTGGCATCAGTCAAATGTCAATTTGATGGATACTGGCTACACACAGATGGCACCAAAGATGATCTGGACCAGCGTGTTGAATTTGCAGAGTGGGCGACAACTGGAACAGGACCCACAGTTTCCACAGAAGGTTCTGTTCAGTGATAAAGAATGGCCCCACTATCTCCGTAAAAGTTTGCCGCATCAAAGTAAAACCTAAATTTCAATTGGCATCTGCAATTGCAACATGATGATGCATTTTCCTCTCTGTGCACTGAAGCAGGCACATTCCCTGAGTTCTTCCAGCAAGATGGTGCACCACCACATTACAGATGTCAGGTCCAAATGTTTCTCGAGGGACAGTTTCCTGGAAAGTGGATTGGTTGCTGTGGCCCAGTGGAATGACCCTCAAGGTCTCCGGATATCAGTTCCTTGGACTTCTATCTATTAGGCCATTTGAAGGTTATTGTGTACTCTTTGAAGATCCAGGATGTGGGGCACCTGAAGCAACAGATACAGGAGACCTGTGGTAGTATTTCTTCTGCAGTATTGCTCTCAGTGTGTCAAGAGCGGGAGAAGAAAATCATGTTCAATTCAACACAATGGGCAGCACTTTAAGCACATCCTTTTGTGGGTTACTGTTGTTACGCCATGTCACAAACATGTCAATAACTCGATAAGGAAAATCCATGTCAAAAAATGAGCACACTTGTTTTTCTTGTTCAATTCTCTATGTGTTTGATGGGTTACATTGGAAATTTCAGAGAATCTAGGAATTGCTCACCCATCTAAATTAACAGGATCAGATGTTGCAATCACTTTCATGGCCACAGGTGTATAAAATCAAGCACCTAGACATGCAGACTGTTTTTACAAACATTTGTGAAAGAATGGCTCGCTCTCAGGAGCTTCATAAATTTCAGCGTGGAACTGTATTAGGATGCCACCTGTGCATCAAATCCAGCCATGCAATTTCCTCACTCCAAAATATTCCAGTCAACTGGCAGCTGTACTGTAACACAATGGAAGTGTTTGAAAACGACAGCAGCTCGGCCACCAAGTGATAGGCCACCTAAACTGACGGAGTGGGGTCAGCGGATGCTTTCTGCCGAGTCAATCACTACAGAACACCACACTTCATGTGGCCGTCAGATTAGCGCAAGAACAGTGTGTGGAGAGCTTAATGGAATAGGTTTCCATGGTCTAGCAGCTGCATTAAAGCCACGTTTCACCTAGAGCAATGCAAAGCGTCGGATGCAATGGTGTAAAGCATGCAGTATCTGGACTCTGGAGCGTTCTATGGATTGACTAATCGTACTTCTCTAACTGGCAATCTGACAGACGAATCTGGGTCTGGCGGTTTTCAGGAGAACGGTACATACTGCCAAGTGTAAAGTTTGTTAGATTGATTATGGTGTGGGATGTTTTTCAAGAGCTGGACTTGGACCCTTGGTTCCAGTGAAATGAACTCTGAATGCTTCAGCATACCAAGACATTTTGGTCAATTCCATGCCTCCTGCCATGCAACTTTGTGGGAACAGTTTGGAGCTGGCCCCTTCATCTTCCAACATGACTGTGCAGCCCAGTCAAGTTCATCCACACCAGACTCTAAACCTTGTGGACAGGCTTCCTACAAGAGTTGAAGCTGTTCTAGCTGCAAAGGGTGGACTCATGTCATATTGATCCCTATGGATTAGGATTGGAAGGTCACTTAAGCTCATAAGGCAAAAAATGTATTTGGCAACATCGTGTATCTCGGAGTGTTTCAGTAATCAATTTGTAAAAACAAGGGTATGGGTAAATTAACTAGTGACAGATTTCATGTGTTTAACTGTCCCAACGTTTTTGGTTTGTAAATGCTGTGAACATAATTAGTCACTGTTACACCCACAAAACAACTTGCTCCTACATGCACCAGCATGACAGGATAATACGAGTTTATTCTCACAGTAAAGAAAGTAAACACTAGAATAAAATGTAAGTTGAGGCATGATCATTTTTGAGGCAGCGTCTTCTTTCAACTTGCTGTGGCAACCCCTAAAAAGAAAGTTTTTAGGGGTCGCCACAGCAAGTCTTTTCCACCGCACCCCATCCTCTGCATCTTCTTCTGTAACCCAAATTTCTGCATATCCTCTTTTACCACATACATATGATCTCCTTTGTCTCATGCCTGGGACGATCTCCAACATCCTTCTACTGATATATCCACTGTCTCTCCTCTGCACATGTCCAAACCACATCAGTCTGCACTCTCAAACTTTATATCTGGGGTTGAAGAATTGGGGGATGCTCATTCTTAATTTTGAGGCAGCGTCTATATTTTAAAACTAAACTTTAATCTTAGTAATATTTGTCTTTGCATTCTCAAAAATTATCGTTTTGTCATCATAACTGACAATTTTCTTATATCACACTAGCCGACCTGCAGCGTGGCATACGCCACATAATAACAAAGCCCTCCTCCAGGATAACATTGCAGACTCTATTCCTGCCTCTTCACCAAAAACTTCAGAAGTATTCATGTAGTCAGCGGATTGTTGAGCAGACTAAGTGTGCTTCTGTGACTAAGAACAACGGATAGCACGTCTCCAAAGGTAAACAACCCTGCTGTCGATGACCTTTTCCCAGAAATATGCAATTTATGCAGTGGTCATGTTAACCAACAAAAGGGAGGTAGGGGTCTGACAAGGAAAAATGAGGTGGGGCTCCATCATGTGTATCACATGGTCTGGCAGTCCTTGCTTCTGCTGTAATTACAGCAAAAGGTGGTTCCACAAAGTATTGACGGCACAAATAAAATTAAAATAAAATAACTGAAAAGTGCGGTGTACAAAAGTATTCAGCGCTTCCCGAGTCAAATTCAGTCAGATTAGATGGAAAGCATTTGTGAACATCCGTTTTCAGATCTCGCCACAAATTCTTGATTGGGTTTAGGTCTGGACTTTGAATGGGCCATTCTAACACATGAATATGTTTTGTTTTAAACCATTCCATTGCAGCCCTGGCTTTATATTTAGGGTCGTTGTTCTGCTGGAAGGTAAACCTTCGCTCCAGTCTCCAACAGGTTTTCTTTTAAGATCGCACTGTATTTGACTCCAGCAATCTTCCCATCAACTCTGACCAACTTTCCTGTCCCTGTTGAAGAGAGGCAGCCCCAGAGCATGATGATGCCACCACCACATTTGACCATGTGGATGGTGTGTTCAGAGTGATGTGCAGTGTTAATTCTTTGCCACACATGGCGTTTTGCATTTTGACAAAAAAGTTCAATTTTGGTCTCATCTGACCAAATCACCTTATTCCACATGTTCGTGGTGATCCCAACATGACTTTGTTTTCCTTTAACAATGGCGTTCTTCTTGCCACTCTTCCATAAAGATCACATTTGTGCACTGAATGACTAATTGTTGTCCTGTAGACACATTGCCCCACCTGAGCTGTGGATCTCTGCATTTCATCCAGAGTCACCATGGGCCTGTTGGCTGCATCTCTGATCATTGCTCTCCTTGTTCAGCCTGTAAATTTAGGTGGAAGGCCTGGTCTTGGTAGGTTTACAGTTGTGCCATACTCTTTTCATTTCAGGAAAATGGATTGAAGAGTGCTCTGTTCAGAGCTTGAAAAATAGCCTTTTTATAGCCTAAGCCTGCTTTAAACTTCTCCACAACCATATTGCTGTCTGGTGTGTTCTTTGGACTGTTTACTTCTTAACCAACCACTAAGACCATCCCGGAGCGGGTGTATTTGTACTGAGATTAGATTACACACATTAGCAGTCATCAGGCAACTTTATTGGTTGCACTCAGAAAAAAGGGGGGTTGAATACTTTTGCACATCATACTTTTCAGCTTTATATTTGTAATTTTTTTTTTGTTTTGAATCATGTATAATTTACTTTTCCCTTCACAGTTGTAATTGGTCTTCCACATTAAATGAAATAATTGTTTGTGGTTGTGTGGTAACAAAATTTGGAGAAGTTCAAGGGGTATGAATACTTTTGCAAGCCACTATATAGAGATTTTTTAGAATTTCTAGAAAATGCTCATGGCACTGTCTGTATATTATGTCTAAGGCATGCAGCTGTTCTGAAGTAGGTCATTAAGCGGTTCCTCAACCACGGTTTACAAACAACACAATCAGAGGGCTATTTGTATCTTAATTTACCCATTAGCATGTCTTTGGAATGTGGGCGAAAACCAGAGTACCTGTACACAAAATCCACACAAAGAGAGGACCTTTGTTTGCAGGCGTGCTAACCTCTGCTCCACCATGCCTCCTCCTTCTCATGAATAGTTCACAGATACCCTCATTCTCTGATGTAGCTGGCACTAATGCCACAGCACCCATTTCTCCCCCCCACAAAGGTAGAAGCTTTCATTAACCGGAAATGTATTACAAGATTTTTACAGCTGTGGCCATGTTGACGATCCAATCACATCATAGTATTTAACCGTAACAAATTTACAACAATCACATTATAATGTAATATCAAGACGAACATGCACAACATTAAATCACTGTTGTACCTGAATATCAACCTGCCATGGCCAGTGTCCTTCTGATGCATCAAACCCTCCCACTATCCGGGGTTGTAGAGGAGGCTGGCCACATTCTGAAACACGCACATGAAATACGAGATGTTAAAACTAAAAGAGGAACAGTTCATCACATTTTTAAAGATTATATTTTAAAATACCATACAAGGACATCACACTGTTACAGAACAATTGAATAAGAATTATCTATTAAACGTGAATTTATTGTCAGAAATTTATTATATCATTTCAGAGTTCATATCTCAGTGGAGTGATGATTAGCAACTCTACCTCTCAGATCTGGAAGGAGTTTTCATGTTCTCCCCGTGGGTTCCCGCGGGGTTAATCAGTTACCTCCCAAAGTCCAAAAACATGGATTCAAGGAAAGTTGACTGCTTTAAAAGCCCCTTTATAAGTGTGTGTCTGTGTGTGCCCAGCGATAGATTACTGTCTTGTCCTAGGTGTATCTGCCCAGTGCCTGAAACTGATCTTCCCATAATGGGTATGGTGAACCTCTCCTCAATCCTAGTATAGGATTTAGCAAAATATAACAGATGGATAAATTAATATGAATCATCCATCAAATGCAGATTTCCTGTTAGAAATTAATTATTACATTTCACATCTCAGGGGGGCACGGTGGCTTAGTGGTTAGCATGTTCGCTGCTCAGTACAGCTCAGTACTGGGGATTTTTGGTTTGAATCCCGATCTGGGTGGTGTTGCCATGTTCTTCCCATGTCTGTGTTGGTTTCAGGAGTTCTAACAAGGAGGAAGAGGAGGCTCTCACTGAGCATTGTCTTCTCAAGATTTCTTCTTCAAAAAAAAAAAAAAAAAAAAAAAAAAAAAAAAAAAAAAAAAAAAAAAAAACCCATATCCAGAAGTTTTTTAAATTTTATGATTTTAATTAGAATAAGGTTTCAATGAAAGTGGTGTCTACTGGTTTAGTTGAAAAAATGGAATGAGTAGAAAAGGAATCAGAAGACAATGCACACTGCAACACACTGCAACACCCATTCAGGGGAGATAGTATCAGGTGCTGTGCAGATACACCCACAGGTCACCAATTCATTACTGGCCTTATACTCACTCACACACACTAGATGGGGGAAATGCATCTTGAGTATCTGTACTTTACTTGAGTGCTTGTCAAGAAATACTAATTCCTACTCACTACATTTTCAAAACTGATGCCATACTTTTTTTTTTGTATCACATCTGATGTTAAACGGGGGAGGCG
>JAOUQT010251708.1:0-17227 GCA_025769995.1 Xyliphius kryptos | reverse complement strand
CCATGATATGATGAAGGCTTGGACCAGCAGCTGAGTAGCCTGTTTTGTTAGGAAAGGTCTGATTTTCCTGATTTTATACAGAATGAATCTGCAGGAACCGGCAGTTTTCGTGACCTGATATGAAAGTTTAAGATGGTTGTCAATTGAGAAACCAAGATTACGGACTGAGTCATTTGGAGAGATTACGGAGCCATCAATTTGGAGGCTCAGGTCATAATGGTTTAGCTGGAATAATAAGTAATTCCGTTTTTACCAAATTTAATTTGAGATTATGGGCCGTCATACAAACAGGTTTGTTAGGCAGGCGGACATCCGATTTCAGATGGAGAAGTTATTGGGAAAAAAGACAAATGAAGCTGAGTGTCATCAGCATAGCAATGGTAAGAGAAATCATGGTTTCTTCTTTCTTTTTCTTACCATTGCTATGCTGATGACACTCAGAACGCTGAGGAGGACCACAAGAGTCTCTAAGGCAGTGGTATCAAACTCTGGCCCACAGCGTAATTACATTTGGCCCACGAGACAATACTACATGACTTCTAGAGCTGGCCCACTGGTATCATACAGCGCATGTATAACTTATATCACTCAAGCAGAGTCAAGCACTCCGCCGCCTACCAATCCCAGAATGATCTGATGGTGTTTTGGTAGGTCAATCACAACAGGCAAAAAGAAAGGTAGAAAAACAGCTTTTTGGACAAAACATTTGTTTACATGTATAAAATACAGTCCCTGATGGTCTAGTGGCTAGGATTCGGCGCTTTCACCGCCGCGGCTCCGGTTCGATTCCCGGTCAGGAAACCAACCCAGCCGTGTAACTGGAAACAGTTGCATGCCGGTCCCTAGCCCGGATAAATGGGAGGGGTGGAGAAAGCAATGGCAAACTACTCCACTATCATGCCAAAATACTTTGTGAATCACGATGAAGCGCTTTCAAAAAAAAAAAAAAGGCGTGAAGAAGAGTGATTCATAAAGTGACCAAGAGTCGGCTACGACTTGATCGGATAATCATCAATCATAAAATACAGGTCCGTTTGTTTTCATGTGAAGCCAACGTGGCTATAACCAAGGAATATATTGGACGACACTATTAAATTAAACACACGACTATTACAAGGACCTAAACATGACTCAAAGTCACCCGAAGGAAGAGGAGATGAAAATGTTTTGACAACACACTATATTCAAAAAAGCCATGTATATAGAGAATATAAAATACCCCAAAGTCCCCAAACCATGGGATATGCATGACAAAGCCCCACCCCCTTTTCCCCTGCTGAACCACGGCTATGCACGATGGAGCCCGACCCTTCTTTTGTTTCCATACGTGGTGACCATGTCACATAAAACAAATCCTGCATTACGAATGTTAGTTTCTATCAGTCACATACTTTTGACAAAACTGTTATACTTCGCAACATGGCTGTAACCTTTGTTTGGCAACATTGGGATACCTTCAGAGATGTGCTATCCATTTTTTCCGTTGTACAGTACAGTCAATTTAGGTTGGCAAGTAAATTATAAATATCAAAATATGTCACGAATGCTCCTGAAACAATTTTATCCAAGTTTTTTTTAATTTTAGCCCACTGTGTATTTGAGTTTGACACCCTTGCTTTAAGAAATTCAGACAATGCAAGCAGCTTCACCCACCACCTGCACATCAATCATTAGGGCCATAAACACAAACATAGTGATAAGTTTTATTTCCTTGATCTTTAATTGTTTTTTTTTTATGATTAAGTCCGTAGTAGAATTAGTGAACTTATTAAGCAAATCTTCTAAAGCCTGTACTTGATGCAACGAAGGACTGTCTGCACCTTAAAGAAAAAAACAACTGCAGATTATCGCACAAAGTTCTCTACATAAACATATTTTGTGTTTTTCATTAAACATACTGTAGAAAAAAACACAGTGTAGGAAATGGAGTCAGAAGACATGGATAAATCTAGGGATTGTATGGTGGTTTAGTGGTTAGCACATTTGCCTCTCAGTGCTGGGGTTTCCCGGTTCGAATCCCGATCTGTATTGCCATGTTCTCCTCATATTTGTTTGGATTTATCTGGTTTCCTCCCACAGGTCAAAAACATGGATGGTAAATTAACTGCTCTAAATTTCTCTATATACAACCCCTGGCAAAAAGTATGGAGTCACCAGTCTGGGATGAGCACTCATTCAGACATTTTATTCTGTAGAAAAAACTCAAATCAAAAGGACCATGGCTCCAACAAGAGAAATGTCTCTTGAAACAAAAGAGAGGATTGTGAAACTTCTTGAAGAAGGTAACTCTTCACGCATGGTTGCTAAAGATGTGGGCTGTTCACAGTCAGCTGTATCCAAGATATGGACCAAATACAAACAGCATAGAATGGTTGTTAAAGCCAAGCGTACTGGTAGACCAAGAAAGACCTCACATTATCAAGACAAAGAACTTAAGGCCATTTGTCTTGAAAAACGAAAAAGTACAACTAAACAGATGATGCATAAATGGGAGAAAGCTGGAACCAATGTATTTTTCCGAACTGTAAGAAACTGCCTAAAGGCAATGGGAAAACCTGTGGTAAAAATGGAAAAAAAGGTCCACAAGTAGCCCCCGACCTGCAAAGCTGATCTGGCTGAACTGCTATCAAAGAGAGTTTGCACCAAATTGATGAAGAATACTGTTTGCCAGCCGTTATAAAAGCCAAAGGTGGTGCAACTAAAGACTAGTGATGTATTTTGAATGTTCTTTTTGTTTATTTGTTTTTCACGATTCCATATTTTTTTCCTCATAATTTAGTGATTCCATATTTTTCCCTGTGCTTGGTCAATAAATGTAACATTCACTGACTTCCACAATGTTTTCTCTTCATTTCTTTTAGTTTTTCTGAAAGCCAACAAATTGCAACTTGGAAGGACCTTATTATTGTATAATGTTTTTGATCTGAGTTTGTTCTACCTAATAAAATGTCTGAATGAGTGCTCATCCAAGACTGGTGATTCCATACTTTTTGCCAGGGTTTGTAGTATGGATGTGTGAGTGAATGAGTGAATGTGTGCCCAGCGATGGATTGGCGCCCTGTCCTGGGCATGTCTGCCCAGCGCCCAAGACATTCTTCCCTGAATGAGCATGGTGAATCCCACCCTAGTAGAGAAATAACGCCCTACGCCCAATTTGAAGTATTTAACTTGTAATGCCTGGGAAATCGAGGCAGAGCTTTCTGTGTTTTAATCAGTTACAACCAAGTTTTCTGTCTGTATTTTAGCAATAATATGTCACATTAATCTTAATTGGTTGAACTCTGCATTCCTGACTGATTTTTGAACCTAAGCTCAAGCCTCTTTTTCCCCTTGTTTACAAACATGGTAGCCACTTCACATTTCAATGAAATACAATTCCTTTAATGTTTAATGTTCCTGCAACTGTTTCTATCAGTTGAATATTTTGGCTGTAACCTTTGTTGCCCAACAGTGGGATACCTTCAGAAACGTGCAATCCATTGTTTTTAGTAATGGAAGCATAGTCTGCTCAACTATACACTGAATACATGAATACTTCAGGTGTTTACGTTTGCGAGGCAGAAATCGGACTGGCAACATTTTACAGGGCCAGGGCTCAATTATGCATTGTATGTTATGCTGCAGGTTATCTAGTGTGATTTTTTAAAAAGAATAGACAAACCTTGGCTTTGGCATCCACTGTTGCTGCGTTTTGTAGCAGAAACTCTGCAATTTCACAGTGACCTGCTCGGGACGCCATATGCAGGGGCGTTTCCACTTTCTGCAAAGACAAGTAAAAAATATTAGAAGCCATATTACTGTATAACTTTACAAATTTAAGGATAAAGACAAAAGAACTGTGATTTCGAAAGACTTACAAAGTTATTATAACTAAGAATGTAGACAAGTTCACAGAGATGGTATAAAAGTAAATTTACATTACTGTACTTTTAGTTTCTTAGGTATCTGTACTTTACTTGAATATTTCTGTAAGTAAATACTTATTTACTCAAATTGTTATCTTATTGGATGTTAAACAGGGAGGCGGGGGAGTTGTGATTGGATGGGTGACAGGCAAAGACCAATCAGGAAAACTATTGAGTGACCTCACGGTCAATATTTTGTACGTACAAAGATTACTTGTAACCACAAATAAGTATTTGACTACATCTTTAAAATGTACGATAATTAGGATTTATGCACATACAAATCCAAAAGTTACGAGTACGATTTCTAGGATTTACGCATGTATGATTCCAAAAGTTACAAGTACGATTTGTTGGGAGTTACGCACGCACAAATCAAAAGATGACAACCGACATCACGTCACCGTGTTATTACACTCAATGCATTGAGCGGATAAACAATCAATTCTGCATAGTACACATTTACATTTAGTCATTTAGCAAACAATTTTATTCAAAGCGACTTACAAATGAGAGAACAACACAAGTCAGTATTTTTAGGAAGAATCAACCCTGCGCATAACTCGATCTGGCATTTTTTATTTATTTATTTATTTATTTATTTATTTGTATTATTATTATAACAACTATACATATTACACACCCATACTTCACACATTACACACACCCCATATTACACACCCTACACATTAAACACACTCCATACTGCACATATCTCACACACACACCACGTTACACACACCCCATGCTACACACACACACACCACATTACATTCACAACCCACATTACATACACCCCATATTACACATCCCCAACCTGCACACATCACTCACCCCCAATATTACACACAGACTCCATACTGCACATACATTACACACACCCCCAACCTGCACACATCACTCACACCCAATATTACACACACACTCCATACTGCACATATCTCACACACACCCCACATTACACACACCTCATATTACACACCCCCAAACTGCACAAATTACTCACACCCCATATTACACACACCATACTGCACACATTACACACACTCCATACTGCACATATCTCACACACACCCCACATTACACACACCCCATGCTACACACACACCCTATATTACATACACCCCCAATCTTTACACATAACCCACACCCTATATTACACACACCATACTGCACACATTACACACACCCCATATTACACACACCCCATACTGCACACATTACACCTTCCCCATATTACACACACTCCATGCTGCACACTCCCGATATTACACACACCCCATGTTACTCACAACCCACATTTCACACACCCCATATTTCACACATCCAATATTACACACACCCCATACTGCACACATTGCACCCCCCAAATTACACACAGCATATGTTACACACAGCCCATGTTACACACAACCCCAATTTTACACAAACCATATTACACAAACCACACATAACACACACCTCATACTGCACATATCTCACACACACCCTACATTACACACACTCCATGTTACACACACCCCATGTTACATACACCCCATATTACACACACCCCATACTGCACACATTACACATACTCTATATTACACACACCCCATATTACACACACCTCATACTGCACACATTACACACAACCCATATTACACACACCTTATACTGCTCATATTACACACACCCCATTTTACACACGCCCCATATTACACACACACCATACTGCACACATTACACCCCATATTAAACACACCCCATACTGCAAATATTACACACACCTTATCCTGCACACATTACACACACCCCATATTACGTATACCCCCATACTGTACATATTACAAACATCCCATGTTACATATATCCCACAACACACACCATATTACACAACCCTTGTTACATACATCCCATATTACACACACCCCATGTTACATAAACCCCACAACACACCCACCATTTTACACACCCTATACTACACAGACCCCACACTGCACACATTACACACACCCCATGTTACATATACCCCACAATACACATACCATATTACACACCCCATGTTACACACTCCATATTACACATATAGTACACACATCACACACACCCCATGTTACATACACCCCACATTACACACACCCCATATTAAAACTTAAAATGTTTACTGCAAGATGTTCTACTTCCTGTCTATATTTAATTTGCCTTATTGACCTCTTGTGCAGCATCTGCACTCCTTAGGGGTAATACATGACATATTTTTGATGCTGATTCCAAAAAATATGTGTTTGGATGAAGAAAACAATGTCACCAGTATCCAATATGGATGGTGAATAAAGCTATTTTTGTAAACAATAACCTTCAGTGATCCAGGGTTCTGGGCACGAGTTCAGGAGTGAGAGCGTGTTACAGCTACCATCATCCAACGTTTGGCTTTTCTCAAAAATTTAAATTGTTAATAAATTTGATTCATATAAATGCATTTCTTTGCATGTGTGCATGAGTGGTGAGTTTAAACAAATTTGTAGTTCCTCCTAAATGTAATAATTGATTAATAATAATACGTATGCACACTGCAGCAGGAGTTGTTTGGAAAAAATAATCAACTCATTGTAGATTTAAATGTGTAATTTGTAATAGATAGATAGAACACTTTATTTATTCCTTAGGGAATTTAGCAACCAGTAGCAACTAAACACAGTAATAATTCATTCATTATTTTCCAATTAATCTTCTACTAGGGTCATGTTGGGCTCCCCATGCCCATTTAGGGGTAAATATTTCGGGCACAGGGCAGATACACCCAGAGTAGGGCGCCAATAAATCGCAGGGCACATTCACTCCCACAACTACACACACCACCACACACTATATGTGGCCATTTAGAGCATTTACTTAACCTTAAATCTATGTTTTTGGAGGAAACCGAAGTGTTCCATAGTGATATAAAGTGACCATAGTTCCAAAAATAGTTCCCTGTTTATTTGTCCTTTCTCAGCCCCACTGGTAAAGTTAAAAGCCCGATGGCTCTTGGACCAAATAATTTCCAGAGTCCGTCTGTGGAGCAGCTCTGTGGCAGTAGTCTTTCACTGAACTCGCTCTTTTGGTCCATAATGATGGTGTGTAGTGAGTGACCATCATCATCCATGGTGAAATTCAGTTTGTTGAGTGTTTTTCTCTCTACCACCTTGATCACAGACTCCAGGTCCACACCAACCACTGATCCAGTACGCCTGTGCAGCTTATCTAATCGCCTCTCATCTCTATTTTTAATGCTCCCACCTCAACACACCACAGTATAGAAAAAACAGCTGAACTTCAAAGTCTGAGTAAACATCTGAAGTAGTTTTCTACAGATGTTGTGTGTCTTATTGCACAAGTGACACATTACGACACGGAAGCTTAATGGAACAAGGTTTCATGGTAGAGCAGCTGCATCCAGGCCGTACATCACCAAGAGCAATGCAAAGCGCCGGATGCAGTGGTGTAAAGTACGCCGCAACTGGACTCTAGAGCAGTGGAGACGCGTTCTCTGAAGTAAAGACTGACACTTCTCCATCTGGCAATCTGATGGGTTTGGCGGGTGCCAGGAGAACGCTACTTGTCTGACTGTGTTGTGCCAAGTGTAAAGTTTGGTGGAGGAGGGATTATGGTGTAGGGTTGTTTTTCAGGAGCTGGGCTTGCTTCCTTAATCCCAGTGAAAGGAACTCTGAATGATTCAGCATACCAAGACAGTTTGGACAATTCCATTAACCCTATAGAGCATCTTTGGGATGAATTGGAGCGGTGATTGAGAGCCAGGCCTTCTCATCCAAAGTCAGTGTGTGTCCT
This sequence comes from Xyliphius kryptos, assembly GCA_025769995.1. NCBI lineage: Eukaryota > Metazoa > Chordata > Actinopteri > Siluriformes > Aspredinidae > Xyliphius > Xyliphius kryptos. Next base: position 9,512 of record JAOUQT010251708.1, on the reverse strand, counting down.
CACAAATGTGCTTCTGGAAGAATGGTCCAAAACTCCTATTAACACACTCCTAATCCTTGTGGACCGCCTTCCCGGAAGAGTTCAAGCTGTTCTAGTAAAAAGCCGACGTAGTATTGAACCCTATGGATTAGGAATGGAATGTCACTTAAGTTCAAATGTGAGTCAAGGCAGGTGAGCGAATACTTTTGGCAATATAGTTTATTAAAATAATAAAATAGAAAGACAGATGAAATCACATGGGACAGCATCTCTGTGCTCTGTACCAACAACAAAAAACATTCAGACATTCAGAAAAAATGCTAGCATCAGTAATGTCATGAGAGTGTATCAGTGCCCAGAGCATGAAACGTCTGCATATATGTGTTTCATACAGGTATCATACAGATGGTGAAGTCCAGCAATTACTGCCTTCAAACCCAGTTCACATCCTCAATGTCTTTTGTACTCACAGTGGACCAAATTTATGTTTATAAAATTTATATTTGCACTTAGCTTCATTAAATTTATCTCATTTTTACATAAAGTTGCAGGAAAGCCATTCTTTGTGGCATCCAGTTTTAACCACCGCTGGCCCTTTGGCTGGGAGGGATGCCACTTCTATGGATGGACCAGCTTTTTCTTCGGTTGTGGAAGTCTAATTACCATGACAGTTGTTAGCTTCGAGCGCTACCTTAAGATCTGCCATTTGAGATACGGTAAGTAAAGCCGGCTTTTGAGAAAGTATAAATGTTTTGCTGATGGCAAGAGGTGGTTTAAGGATAATAAATTTACAGGGAGGCTAAGCTACAATGGCGGGAAGAGTGTAATGCTAACGCTAACAAAAGAAACCATGATGAAATACTGAAGTCAGAGCAAACCAATGAGAATCAGACAAAAATTTATATCAATATAGAATAACATGTAATGGCCATAATTAGTGTCAAATGAAATATAAATGACAATAAAACTCTTAAATCTTGAAATAAAAGTTTTTATTATTGTATGTGTTATCAGTGAGACGTCAGTAGAACAAGGAAGATTTTCTAACATTAAACAAATGGGATTTGGTTTGTTTAGTCCTGGAACTGTTACCACAAGGTTACATTTAGATTAGTCATTGCCGCAACTTAGCTTCCTACATGTCTACTGTGGCCTTCCCCTGCAGGTACATGGGTGAAGCGGCACCATGTCATGCTGTGTATGTTCTTAGTGTGGCTGTATGCGGCGTTCTGGTCCACGATGCCGCTGGTTGGTTGGGGCAGCTATGCTCCTGAACCTTTTGGAACGTCTTGCACTCTGAACTGGTGGCAGGCTCAAGCAACAGTGGGAGGCCAGAGCTTTGTCCTGTGTATGCTCATCTTCTGCCTTATCCTGCCCTCGATCGTCATCATCTTCTCCTATGTCATGATCATCATCAAGGTTAAGTCTTCTGCCAAAGAAATGTCCTACTTTGAGCCAAGGCATAAAAACAGTCGCAATCTGGAAATGAAGTTAACAAAGGTAGTACATTTAGACTTATCCTACAAACCTGATTCCTGGAAAGGTTGGTGCATGCAATTAATCATGATTTAAAATATTTTAACAATTAATTATTCACAAGATGGCCTTGACATCATCGTGGCGACATTAATAATAATAATAATTAAAAAATTACGCTGGTAGAGGGAACTTTAGTCCAAGTGGCACAGCTCGCACAAAACAAAAAGTTACATTTGTCTGTTTAATTTGGCCTCACAGGACAAATTTGTAGGAATGTGTACTTGAAGAAACATTTTTTTTCTTTTCACAACATTTAATATTTTTACTTATTAAGAGTATTTTGTGGTAATATTCATCAAAAGTCCTGCATTGACTTTCATGTTTACATTAAATAAACAACAAACGTGAGAAAACCATGCCAACGAGTCCTCAACTGGCTGAGCCAATGAAGGCCCGTCGTCTTAAATGAAATTTGGCAAAAAATGAGTTACTTATAATTCCAGCCAAACCCTCAATTCTTAATGACCTCACCCTCTAAATTGGCTCCACAATCTCTCCAACTGACTCGGTCTGTAGTCTGGGTTTTTCAATTGACGATCATTTTAAACTCTTTGATCAGGTCACTAAAACTACTCGTTGCTGCAGATTCATTCTGTATGACAGAGCTTTCCTAACAGTTACTCAGCTGCTGGTCCAACCACTCATTCTATCCAGACTAGATTATTGTAATGCTTTGCTTTTGTATTGTAATCTCCCAACTTCAATGATCAGACCGCTACAGCTGGTTCAAAACTCTGCAGACTGTCTTGTGTTCAACCAACCAAAGTGAACTCATGTTACTGCATTCCTTCTCTCTCTTCATTGGCTCTCTGTAGCTGCTCGCATTACTGTAGGCCATTGCACTGTGGCCTACAGGACAGTCTCTGAATCTGCCCCTCTTACCTTCAAGCCATCTTTCCTAAACACATTCCGACTCGTTTACTGCGCTCTAGTGATGAATGAAAAATTACCACTTCATTTTATTCACCACTGCTAAATGGTGGAATGACCTTCCCAACACCATCCATAAGGCTGACTCACTCAGCAACTTCTAAAAACTTCCCAAAACACACCTCTTCCACAAACACTTGCTATAAATAAAATAAAAAATAGATCTAATAATGCACAGGTTTTGTGACCAGATTGTTAGCAATTTTGCTTTTAATGAACGCATTTATAAATAAAACCTTCTTTTTATTATAGTGTGTTTGTAACTGTTTTATAAATGCAATAAGACACTCGAGGTTGTGTATTATTGTAAATAAATCACGGGAAAGAGGTGTAACTGTACTCCTTTTTCCATGAATTCTTTACAAGTTCGCCATGCCCTCTCATACCTTATTGCTTTAATAATCATAAAATCATGATTATTTATTAGACAATAATTGTATGATGAAAATCTGTAACATTGTGCACAATCCAAACATTGGAGGTTTGTTGATCACTATATTACCCATAATTATGAAAGTTCTTCCTTGCTGCTCTTCACATCAAGCATGTTGACGCTATATCTACATCCACACTATTACAGCATGTGCAGAACAAGGCCTGGCATTGTCCCGCTGAAGCAGCCATTGAATTTGATGCAGCATGTCTCTCTTTTCTCTGATATTCCATCATGTGCCTCTGCATCTCCACACTTACACAAGACACCCAAGCAATGTGTAAAGATGTTTCTCATATCCTGACCGTTGTTTGCTTTTGCAGCTTCTGGTCCTGTTTATATTTTGGCTAAATTACTACATAAACCTCTCACTGTTATTTAGTCTCTTTCCAAGACTGAATATATTTATGAGGCATCTTAATAAAAACATACAGTATGAAAAATATATTAAAACCGACACAGATGTGTATTTATTTCACAAAATGTTTCCAACTTTTCCAGAAATTGGGTTTGTATATGAAATGTATTATATATTGTACTTTGACGTCATAATACTTATTTATTGTGCTTGTGACCTGCAGGTGGCGATGTTGATCTGCGCTGGGTTTTTAATCGCATGGATTCCTTATGCTGTAGTGTCAGTGGTGTCTGCATTTGGAAGACCTGATACTGTCCCGGTTTCAGTCTCTGTAATACCGACCCTACTTGCCAAATCCTCCGCCATGTACAACCCTATAATATACCAAGTCATGAAGTGCAAGAAAACAGCCAAATCTTCCTGCTTCAAAGCCTTGAACAGACAGAAACAGTGCAACACTCCAGGGTGAGACAGTTGGTTAACTTATAAAAAACCCATGGATCGCTTCTGATACTAGAGGGCGGCATTATTGTAAAAAAATCACGGGAAAGAGGTACTTCCCGAGTACCTACAAGGCTGAAATTTGCCATTGTGATTCCCTATCACATCCTTGGAAAAACTAACTACTTCTAACCTTCCTAAAGTTGATAGTTTGTTTGATATCACCATCAAACGCAAGACCTCTCCAGTGTCACATCGAGGTCTTTCCGGGTACGTACAATCATAATCAGATTTATTTGGCCAACTATGTTACACACTCAAGGAATTTTGGATAGATGGTAACTCTTTTGTAACATTACAATTTACTGTACATTGTGCAAATATATGATAACGCTGCAGTGTGCGTTGTTGTGCAAATCAAAAAAGTGCAACATAGAGAATTTTTTTTTTGTACAGATTTGTACAAATGTGCATAGTGTTTCTCATCTATGTTTTGGTGTAATTGCATGAGGATAGAAAAGGTTTGTGTGTCTAGTAGGCTTTGTGTACAGTAATTTGTATGGTCTGCCAGAGAGAAGGAGCTGAAATAAATTGTGTCCCGGGATTGAGGGGTCTGTGATGATATTTTTCTGCCCGTTTCCTGGTTCTTGAGGTATACAAGTCCTGCAAGGGGAGCAGTGGAGCACCAATCTTTTTTTTTTTTTTTTTTTGAAAGTTCTAATAGTTCTCTGCAATCTGCTCCTATCTTGTTTAGTTGCAGCTTCAAACCAGACAGCAACGAAAGTGCACAAGACTTGTTCAATGATTGCAGAGTAGAACTGCTTTAGAAGTTCATCTGGCATACCATGCTTTTTTAACTGATGCAGGAAATGCATCCTCAGTTGGGCCTTTTTGAGGATGGAGCTGATGTTGAGCTCCCATTTTAGATCCTGAGAGATGGTGACTCTCAGGAACTTGAAGATCTCCACAGTCGTCACGGGGCTGTTGATGATGGTCAAGGTTAGCAGTCGCGAGGGATATTTCCTCAAGTCCACTGTTTTGAGTGTAGTTAGCTCCAGATTGTTTTGATTATACCAGGACACCAACCATTCAACCCCCCGCCGATATGCAGACTCGTCTTCGTCTTTTATAAGACCAATGCAATTTGTGTTGTTCGCAAACTTGAGGAGTTTTACAGTTGGTCCGAGCGATGTGCAGTCATTGGTGTACAGGGAGAAGAGCAGTGGGGACAGGACACCACTGTGTGGGGCTCCAGTGATGATTGTATATCTGAATTATATCTGTCAATAAACAAGGCTGAAACTTGGCACCGTGATTACCTACCATGTCCTTGAAAAAAATGTAATTTTGTACCATGTCCTTTCCTATGTTTAATCGTTCCCTATCTCCACTGAAGGCAACACCTCAGATGGATTGGGGTCTTTGCGAGTACCTAAAGAGGTGTAATTAGGCCTAATGTGAAGCGGAGTGCCGTTGCACCTCTTTCCCACGATTTATTTACAATAATACACAAACAAGGTTTGATTCCATAACGTGATCTTGTCAGGTTTTTAAAATGAAAGCTGATCACTGAGGAACAGGTTTCGTTTTTTTCTAACAATCAAATTACATAACACAGTTTAAAAAAGGAATGTAAACTATTGGAAAAATAACGTATTGTATATTGCACATTGATACGAATGTAAAGCACTCAGAAGTTTGTGTTATTGTCAATAATGTCACAAACGGCTCAACCAATCAAATTCGGATCGGAATAACACCTGAGCTTATTGTCTAGACGGTGGCAGTGAAGGAAAATGGAATATAATATTTCTTTACTGATGCAATTTCTATTGCTTTCTTGTTTTCATACTGCAGGTTTTATTCGATCTCTGTTTCCACTAAACAGCGACAGGTGGTTGAATCGCAGATGGAGAAATGAGGAACCGCTACCTGAAAGACTCACCTTTAATGCTGCACTAATGTCACATTTTCTCCTTGGTACAGCGATGTTTGGGTGCAGTGCACACCAGCACTCATCCTGTTCCATAATCGTACCTCCCCACAGATCCCTGCACATCTACGTTAGCACGGTTCGTGGTTCTCATGTATAAAGCTGTCTTAAAGAGAGAACTGTTTTTTTTTTTGTTTTTGTGATGTAAAGATCCTGACAGCTACACTTGTAAATGCCAAAGCCCCCACTGACTCATCACTAATTCTCCTACTTCCCACTTGGCACTCCTCGTCATGTCCTCAGAAAAACTAAGTACTTCTCATCTTCCTACTTTTGATGGTTTGTTCAATAACCCTCCACGGTCACGTCGGGGTATTCCCAAGTATCTACAGATCTCAAACATGAAACTTTGCACCGTGATTTCCTAGTATGTCCTTAACGTCTAAACGAAGTACAGACCCTTTAAAAAAATTAGAATATCATGGAAAAGTTGTTTAATTTCCATAATTCCATTCAAACACGTTAGATATGTTTATTTGTATATAATTTGGAATTCCAGCTCATAAAACCCACTAAAACAGGAAATCAGGCCAAATTTTGCAGCAGGGCATGAAGGTTTAAAATGTGTGCGCCACACTAATCATCTACTAAAAAGTAGAGATGAGGAACAGAATTCAAACTGCTTGAGGTCCAGTGTGAAATCTCCACAGTCAGACGTGATTTGGGGGCAATGTCCAGTGCAGGTGTTGGTCAACTCTGCTTTCTTAAATCCAAGGTCATCTGACTGGCCTGACAACTCACTGGACCTAAACCCAATTGAGACACTATGGGGTATTCTTAAGAGAAACATGAGGGTCACCAGACCCAACAACAAAGAAGAGCTGACAGCAAGCATCAAGGAATTCTGGGCTTTCATAACACCTAGGTACTGTGAAGGCATGGGCATTAAATCACGTTTTGGTGCTTCTGGTGGCATGGGCTGGGGCCAGGTCTTGCTGAAAGATAAAATGTGCATCTCCATACAGCGCCTGGGCAGATGGAGTCCTCTAAAACATTCTGGTATACTTTTGGATTTAAGAAAGCACAGTTTACCAACACCTGCACTGGACATTGCCGCCAAATCATGACTGACTGTGGAGATTTCACACTGGATCTCAAGCTGTTTGGATTCTGTTCCTGAACTCTACTGTTTAGTAGACGATTAGTGTGGCACCTGTAACCTTCATACCCTCCTGCCAAATTTCTCTACAGTACTCTTATTTATTGCATTCCTGTTTTCATGGCTTTCATGAGCTGGAAGCCAAAATTATGTAAAAAATAAATACTTAAAATCGTTTAAATTGTGAGCCCTGGATGTATAATCCATAAAAGTTTCACTTTTTGAATGGAATTAGAGAAATTAAACAACTTTTCCATGGTATTCATTTATTTTGGAAAGAGTCTGTACTTCTCACCTTTATATGTTTGATGGTTCGTTCAATATCGAATGCTAAACCCCACCAGGGTCACATTAGGTTCCTACCGAGTACTTACAAGACTGAAACTTGGCACTGTGATCACCTACCATGTCCTTGGAACAACTAACGTGTTCTTGCTTTCCTACATTTACTATTGCCATAGAACGCAACACCTTAAATGGATTGGGGTCTTCGCAAGTACCTACAAAGCTCAAACTTGTTTTTGGAAAACATACTAATTAATTCATTTCAGAAAGCAAGCGCGTGGACATTGTAGTCACAACTCACTCTATATGCATTCCACACTGTGGCGCCGATAAAATGTTTGCATACACATCAGAAAGTATGTAGTTGCACTCCTGATTCCACATATTCATGTTAGATTTTTAATCACCCCAAACCTCACGCTATAATAATAAACTTGAAATATATAAACTCCAAAGACATCACTCATTCAAAAACAATTGTTAACGTTTTATCATTCACGTTGTTATCAAATTCACCAAAGCACAGCAGCATTTTTAGCACTAATCTGCTATATACAGTTGCAAGAAAAAAGTATGTGAACCCTTTGGGATTACTTTAATTTCTGCATAAATTGGTCATTAAATGTGTTCTGAACTTCTGAATATAATACCACACCAAAAATTATATGTTTGCATGGTTCTATTGAACACAATATGTAAACATTTACAGTGCAGGGTGGAAAAAAAAGGAAAAAGATAACTGGTTAATAACTGGTTGACCCTCCTTTGGCAGCAATAACCTCAACCAAATGTTTCCTGTAGTTGCAGATCAGACTTGCACAATGGTCAGGGGGAATTTTGGGCCATTCCTCTTCACAAAAGTTCAGAAATATTCTTGGGATATCTGGTATGAATCGCTTTCATGAGGTCATGCCACAGCATCTCAATTGGGTTGAGGTCAGGACTCTGACTGGGCCACTTCAGAAGGCGTATTTTATTCTGTTGAAGCCATTCAGTTGTTGATTTACTTCTATGTTTTGAGTTGTGGTCCTGTTGCATCATCCTTTTTCTGTTGAGCTTCAGTTGGTAGACAGATAGTCTTAAGGTTTCCGGTGAAATGTCTTGGTAAACATGGGAATGAATTTTTCAGGCTTTGATGGTGGTAGGCTGTGTCTACTTTTCTTCACTCATAGTGTTGTGTGTTCCTTCCAAACAACTTAGTTTTGGTTTTATCTGTACACAGGATATTTTGCCAGTAGTGCTCTGGAACATCCTGGTGCTTTTACAAATTTCAGTGTTTTATATGGACAGCAGTGGCTTCCTCCATGGAGTCCTCTCATGAACTCAATTCTTGTTTAATGCTTTACGTATTGTAGATTTGTCAACAAAAATGTTGACAAATCTACAGCCTGTGCCAGAGGTTTCTGTAAGTATTTAGCTGACACTCTAGGATTCTTCCTCACCTCATTGATTATTCTGCACTGCGCTCTCGCAGTCATCTTTACAGGATGACCACACTGAGGGAGAGAGCCTAGGGAGAGTGGCAACAGTGCTGAACTTTCTCCATTTGTAGACCGTCTGTTTTACCGTGGACACATGAACATCAAGGCTTTTGGAGATACTTTTGTAACCCTTTCCAGCTTCATGCAAGTCAAAAATTCTTCAACGTAGGTCTTCTGAGAGAGCTTTTGTGCGAGGCATGATTCACATCAAGCAATGCTTCTTAAGAACAGCAAACTTAAAACTGGTGTTTTTTTATAGGGCAGGGCAGCTTTAACCAACACATCCAATCTCATCAAACTGATTGGACTCCAAGTTGGCTGACTCCTGGCTCCAACTAGCTCTTGGAAAAGTCATTAGCCTAGGGGTTCACATACTTTTTTCACCCTGCACTGTGAATGGTTACATGGTATGTTCAATAGATCCATGCAAACATATAATTTTTGGTGTGGTATTAGTTTAAGCAGACTGTGTTGTGACTTAAAGATCAGAACACATTTAAGGACCAATTTATGCAGAAATCCAAGTAATCCCAAAGGGTTCAAATAAATTTTCTTGCAACTGTAAATAACACAATGGCTGCATCTGAAATCACTACCCACCTATTGTCTACTAAAGTGGGGGTGTAACCTAAGTCAAATGACCTTTGTAATATGGCAGACGTGATGCATCCGGGGTTGCATGGTACTAAACTGCTCAAAAGAAGAATAGAATAACACATCCTAGATCTAAAAAATATTTCAGTTGAAAATCTTTATTAAGTAGATAGTTGAATGTGTGAACAAAAATAACATGAAAATTATCAAAATGTAAATCAAAATAGAAAAATAAGTGAGGCTCAGTAGTGTATGTGGCCTCTACGTGCCTGTATGACCTCACTACAACACCTGGGCATGCCACTGATGAGGCGGCGGATGTTCTCTCCTACGGCCCCCTCCATGTCTCCTGGTATCTGCTCCATGCTCTGGACACTGTG
>JAOUQT010251607.1:0-17228 GCA_025769995.1 Xyliphius kryptos | reverse complement strand
CACAGCTTCTCTACCGGGTTCAGATCAGATAAACAAGGGAGTCCATGTCATTACTTTTTTCTTCTTTTAGACCTTTACTCCACAGCGTGGCTGGCCAGTACTTGGATGCATGTGATGGAGCATTGTCCTGAATGAAAAATCATGTTTTTCTTGAACGATACTGACTCCTTCCTGTACCACTGCTAGCAGGTGTCTTCCAGAAACTGCTAGTTTTGGGAGTTGACCTTCACTCCATTCTCAACCCGGAAAGGTCCAACAAGTTCATCTTTGATGATATCAGCCCATACCAGTATCCCACCTCCACCTTGCTGGCATCTGAGCTCTCTGTCCTTTACTGATCCAGCCTCGGGCCCATCCGTCTGACCCATCAAAAGTCACTGTCATTTCATCAGTCCATAAAAAATAAAAATAAAAAAAGTCTTAAGATATTTCTTGCCCAGTTTTGACATATTATCTTAAGCTTCTTGTTCAAAGGTGGTCATTTTATAGACTTCAGCCCACAATTCATGGGCAGTTATTTTTGCCCCAAAAACACGTTTCTTTCTGTTGGCCATTTGCCATGAAACGCTTGATTGTTCAGTGATCACACTTCAAAAGCTTGGCAGTTTCAAGACTGCTGAATTCCTCTGCAAGACATCCCACAATTTTTTATTTTTCAGAGGCTGTCAAATCTCTCTTCTCACACTTTGGATAGGGTGTTGGTAGTTGACTTTCAAGCCTATACAGCTTGGTGTAGGACAACACGTATAAAAAGGATGATTTGATCAAAATACTCATTTGCCTAATCATTCAGTGTATGAAAACTTTATAAGTCCCTTATATCTAAGACTTATATGCATCTTATATCCTGGTAAACGAACTTGTCTACAAAATTTAAGAGGGCGTGGGAGGAGGAGTTGGGTCCCTAATTTTATGAGCAATGGTGTGATGGAGCGGTGAACAAAATGTTTTAGTGCACCCTGTGCTACACTTTAACTTATACAATTTATAGTGCTGAATCGGGTGCATCCATCAAACTTTCAAATTGCAATATGTTATTTATGATCGGTGTGACCGATTCTGTGGCTCACCCTGCTATCTTAATCACATTTTTTCCTGTGCCTAATTACACAAATTGTGGTCTGATTATTCTTACTTCATATTAATGGTTTTGAGGGTTGCTGTCTCCCCTTGCCCTTCTGTTGCAATATTTGGTCTTGCCCCTGACTCTCTCACTTACTCAGGCTCAGAGTTTCTGGCTTGTACCTTCTTATTAGTCACATATTAATGTTGTGGAAATCCGCAAAACCCCCTTTGGTCTAACAGTGGCTCCAGAACTTTTTTTTTTTTTTAAATACATACGGTTAAAAGGTAGCACTGGCACATTTCATTTCAAATGGGATCCATTTCTTTAAACTTATAACTTTCTTGATGCAGTTCCAGTTGGCTGACCATCCCTACCCCTCTGTCGTGTGGGTTTGTGTGTGTGTGAGAAAGTCTGTTGTGACTTATTTTAGGGGTTATTGCGTTAGTAACTGCATTTATACAAAAAAAAAAAAGGTTCAATATTGATGAAAATGTAACCAGTGTGTGTGTTTAAACCTGCCCAGTAAAATATATACAAAAATATCAAAAGATGCAAAAACTGGCTTTAAATTTTGAAACAGATTAATGATTTTGCAAGAATTAATTTATGTTTATTAACATAAATTATTGACAATCATTAAATCTATGATTTATTCAATCATTTCTTTGGTGCGGCACAGTAGTTTAGTGTTTAGCATGTTTGCCTCTTAGCACTAGGGATACCTGGTTCAATTCCTAATCTGGGTGAGTTTCCATGTTCTTCCCTTGTTAGCATGGGGTTTTCTCTGGGTCCTCCAGTTTCCTCCCACAGTAAAAAACATGGATTTAAGGTGAATTGGCTGCTCCAAATTCTTCCCATAATCTGTATATTCCAAGCTTGGTAGAGGGTATGGGTTGTGTCAGAAAAGGCATACGGCATCAAACACTTGGCCAAGTCTAATCTGCAAGTTCATCGCAGTGGCGACTCCTGAACCATAAAGACTAAAATGCTAAAAGAATATTTTTTTTTTCACGTTACTTAGTACCTTTGTAGTTGCTTTTCATGAAGTTTGGTGATCCCTGATGGCGATTAGTTATACATCAAAAGTACCTATGTAAAAAACATGGAGAACAGTCTATATCTCTCTCCCTTCATGATCTGAGCTATAATTTTTACCTGTCAAAATCATCATCTTCCAACTCATCTGCCATTGTCCACGCATCGTCTTCCTCTAGGTCCACCATCATGGATAACATCTGAGGAACTGAGGGGAAGGGGTCTTCACTATTTGATGACTTACATAACAATGTTTCTGGCTCATTTAGTCTCTCATATTTAACAAGTCTGTAACACTACAATTATTAAATATGTTAACATTATCCCTTACCACTTTGAGCCACAATTGAGGTGTGCTTCCTCAGCATGGCAGCAGCCGTCTCAGACAGAGTTACTATAACCTCAAGTGCCAGCTGCCTCTGCATATTCGTTAAGTTTGTATCTGCACAAAGCTAAGAATTATAAAAAAAAATAATAATAATAATTAACACAAATGGTTGTAACAGGAAAATAGGCCTGCTTAAGGTAAAATTATGGTGTTCACATATGGTGTATTGGAATGTTTATTTTTACACACTGAAATTAAGAAAACACTGCAAAATGTTTCTCTGATAAAGGAAAAGTTCAAATATCAATATTTGGTGGAATAACAATGATCACAGCTTTCATGCGACTTGGCATGCTTTCAACCAATCTTTCACACTGTTTTTGCATGACTTTATGCCACTCCTGGCACAAACATTTTGATGGCTTGTCTAGTGGTCCTTCATTCTCACATTGGTTGACCTGGCTGTGTGGCAAGAAAGTAAGTGTTTCCAGGATAACCTTGTACAGTCATGGCTAAAAGTTTTGAGAATGATACAAATATTAATTTTTACAAAGTCTACTGCTTCAGTTTTTATAATGGCAATTTGCATCTACTCCAGAATGTTATAAAGAGTGATAAGCTTAACAGCAATTAATTGCAAAGTCAATGACAAAAATGCAAGCATTGATTGTGCAAGAATGGACTGCTATCAGTCAGGATTTGGTCCAGAAGTTGATTGAGAGCATGCCAGGGAGAATTGCAGAGGTCCTGAAGAAGGGTCAACACTGCAAATATTGACTTGCTGCATTAACTCATTCTAACTGTCAATAAAAGCTTTTGTTACTCATAATATGATTGCAATTATATTTCTGTATGTGATAATCACATCTGACAAACACACATAAAAACCAGAGGGCAGCAGATCATGTGCAAATATAATACTTGTGTCATTCTCAAAACTTTTGGCCATGACTGTAAGTTCCCACCACCATGTTGCTCAGTAGAGGTGGTATTCTTAGTGTTGAAGGCTTTTTTAGGAGTTTGTACGGCCAATGAATGTAATAGTGGCCAAGCAATTGCATTTTCCCCCCATCTGAGTAGAAGTCTTCTTCTTTGTCAAAATGAGTATTCGTAAAAACCAAGTGGGTATCTGTGGTGTCCTCCTTGTTCTGTATCCATGGAACCCAGCAGTATGGATTGTCTATTGCACTGCATTGAGACATTGGATTTTTTATTTTTTTTCCGACCATTTTCTTGTTATCACTTTTTACCTTCTAAACAAGTCCTCCTATGAGATTTTTTTCAATGCAAAATGCCTTGAATTTTTTGAGTACTTTACACTGTAGCCAATGGAACTTTTTCCGTTGGCTACAATGGAATCTTAAACTGATAAATTTTTATGCATTTGGGCCTAGTATCTACATAAAAAAGTTGTTTTACATTTTAAAAAATTATTATTTATGAAAACTGCTAGAAAAGTTGAGATTTTGTGAAAACAGCGTTTTAGGGTCCTGAACGTCACCACCTGTGATCCTGTGTATATGATATAATATTTTTAAATGATGTGGGTCCTTTTTTATTATAAATACCCAGCTCTCAGTCTTAAAAATGCTTTTTATTTTGAAAATTTATATTCCAAAACATTTATTCAGTCTAATAATTCTCATTTGTTTCATCTGGATACGAGGGTGAATAAGCCCATTAGCGATGTGTATCATTAAAGTCAGTGGACTCTCTTGGTGTTGAAATCCAAACTAATCCTTAAAACACTTGTTGTCTTTCAAACGAAGGACACATCATCATATTATTTTGAAAATTAAAGTGTGACTTCTTTCAAACACACATCCTTGCATTCAAATTAGCATGCTTTGTTTCGTGGTGCCATCTGATATTGTACTCTTTGCATGCAGAGACACCCTCATTATAAACCGGTCATGTTGGCTTTGCATTAATAAAACTGGGGAGGGAAGGCCTATTTCTCTGTCCATTCTTTAAAAAAAAATCCTGTTTTTGCTCTCCACTTTTCTCTTGAGATCATTGGATAGAGCCATTTTTGACAGCTAACAGCAACATATGGAAATGCTGTTGCTGTTTTTTTTTCCTTTTCTTTTTGTTTAAATCTAATTTTAAAGATTGTAAGTGATTCAGAATCATGAACAGCAGCAGCTTTGTAGATTTCCACAACCAACAGTAATTTTACTATTTCAAGGGGCTAAATCAAAACCAGAGCCTCTGGGAATTAGTTACTTGCAGTGATATTAGACCTACGATTGTTATACAGTGGAACCACTGTTTTCGGATATTATCTGATTGAGTTATAATTGATTTACATAATTATATATTATAAATAACCTCTATTTTCACCAGTTGCTTTGGACTTAATTGGCATGCTTACATGACCTGCACAGATCTCATTGAGTTGTATTTACATCAGTTTAAATGGAAATGGTTGCCTCAGTCTTCACATATTTATATATTGGTAACCTATAAACCAACAAACAAAATCAACAAAAAAGTCACAAATACACTGCACAACAAATCTTTTTAAAAGTCTTGCTTCCTGAAAAGTTTTCGGTGATTGTGACAGGTACCTATAGGGTATGCACAAATAAAGTTTTTGTTTTACTGCATCACATAGGAACTCCAAGAAATAGAAATTTCTATGTTGACCTATTTAATCACGTTTATGTTCCGCATGAGCCATTTAGTTCAACAGTATTAAAAAGGTTTTGCTCCTGATTTTCTTTTGTATACAACTTTTGGTGCATCACATGCAGTGTCATTGCAATTGTGTAGCAGAACAGCTTTCAGGCTTAGCATTGACGAATCAATGAAGAGACGCCACTCTTATGGATTGTGATCACAACCCAAGGCCGAGAACAATCTTTCAATGTTACAACAGAAACAGAGACTGTTGACTTGTGCAAAAAATTTGGTGATATCATGATGTCGGCTTCTAAACATAGAAATTTTTGTTCCTGGTGACAGCACACACCATCCCTGCAGCCTGGAACCCAGCAATTCGGCTTTTGCTTTTGTTTTTGACAGACCCAAATCTCTGACCAAATTGTTCAATTCTGACTGTGTTATCAGATGTGGATCACATGATGAGCAAGGTTCAAAATGTGGGTCAATGTCACTGTCAGTATCCTGCACTGGAGTTTCTTCATCTGGTTCGTCTAAGGTCCAATCCTCGGGTGGTTTGGAATTGGGAGAGGTCGTCATGTGGCACAGGTCTCATTGATGAAGACAGATTAGGATATTCAATGGACTTCTTGTTTTTGGCAGAGAAATGTTTTGGATAAAAATGTAAGCAAAAATTATGATAAAACTAAAGATTTCTCTTAAACGATATGATATGTAAATTTTGATGTGACATTCGTGAACAGTGATATTGTTCAGCTAGCGTAATCTTTTTCTTTTCGCTCAACAAAAAATGGATACACCTGAGTTTATAAGGCCAAACATTTGCCTATGTATCTTTGGCATGTTGTGGAAACCTTGAACCACATCAAGTAGAAGAGGTGGGATAGTTCTGGAAATTTCATGCATATTGTGATTGGATGATGCACTTAATTGTGTTGCTAAAAATATGTTGCCTTTTTTTGCTGCATAACGTGTGCGCCTGGGCTTTCTAATTAAAAGTTTTTACTTACCTGCCCAGCAAGCATTTCATAGAGAAGGACCCCATATGACCACCAGTCTACTGCTTTACCGTATGGCTGATATGCTACGATCTAAAAAAGAAATCTCATCAATGCAAAGGATTTACAAAAACAAACATAACAAAAACAAAAGCTTGATATCACATATAAGAAGGTCTCAATTCAGTTTTCCTTATTTAGCCCTGCCTTGCATCTCCAATCTAATCTCTACTACTAATAAAAGTACTCATGTCAATTATGTTAGTTACAACAATACAATGTAAAGAAA
This sequence comes from Xyliphius kryptos, assembly GCA_025769995.1. NCBI lineage: Eukaryota > Metazoa > Chordata > Actinopteri > Siluriformes > Aspredinidae > Xyliphius > Xyliphius kryptos. The sequence goes on along the minus strand of JAOUQT010251607.1, from coordinate 10,887 downwards.
CATCTATTTAAAGTATCCACACTAAGCAGACACTTTATCATATACATCTAATATAATCTTATGTTCACCCTAGCTGCTGAAGTTAAGCACTGCTTGCAGAGATTGTTGCTCAACTGCAAACAAGTAAGGAGGGACTCCCTCAGCTCAGTCTGCGTGATGACCAGCAAACTTAACGACTTACTGCACCACTGCCCATTTCTTTGTTTAGCAGGATTCAGTGATTCTCCTGGCAATTTGCTGCCCGTGGCCACCGAGGGTAGTATATCACCTGAGGTATTGTCTTGTTTCAGGGCTTATGTTTGCATCTGAGCTATATGTAGGATGCATTTATATTTTAATAAATCTAATAACCAAATAATCTTTTTTGTTCAGTTCAGTCCGGTTAACGAATCTATTCCAAATGCATATTTACAGCAGTAGTCTGCCCTATATCATCATTTAGGTGACTCATGTTACTCTTGACACTAGCCCAACTCTTTTATGTTTTGTCTGACTTAATCTATGTCATAGCTGTTGTTACTGATTGCTGCTTTATTCAATGTGTGTGTGTGTGTGTGTGTGTCTTCCTGCTGCTTTTCCTGCCTTAGGTTTTTTTTGTATGCATATGGAAGGTCAGAGTGATCTCTAAACAGAGCCATACGGCCAAATATAACTTCAAGTATAAAGAAATAAATATCTCTCATTGACCAAATGGTCCTGACTAAATTGCAAATGTGTCCAATTTACATATATACACATATAACAAAATAAGTAAACAGTAGAAGCTATTAAAAACATTTGCCAGCAAACGATGCAAATTGGACAGGGACATTATCCATAGTACCAGTTAAAAGTTTGAACACACCTCTTTTTGCTCTACTTATTTATTTATTTTCTTAGTTCCACTTACTGTAAAGATGGTCTTTGTAGTTCCCCCGACTGTAGTACAACTGTTTGTGGACTACAGTACATAATGTAAAGTATATACTAGCACTCTGTTCTCTGATGATTAGGACCCCAACAGTAGCACTATAGAGCAAGTATTATTGAGTTGGTGTATTATTCTCATTTCAGAAGTGTTACTAAGGTTTTTAAATAAAAGTAAGGCAGCACTGCTGCACTAAACCCACCTCACTGCAATAATGTGTTCTGTAATGGTCCTGACAAATAAAGAGCCTGAAGATGAGTTTGATGAAAAAGAACTAGAATCTCCATAGGGATGAAATGAATATACAGGAGTATAGTGAGATATAGCATTTGTCAAAACAAGAAGTGGCAAGGACTAAGGACAGGGCATATAACATGGAGACAAAATAAGGAAGGCAAGATTAAGGTAGTTTTAGCTGGAATCAGATTTATATTGACAGAAGGATGCTAATGATGTAGCAGCCAGGAAGGAAAGTAGAGGAAGGTCAAAGAGGAGGTTTATAGATGTGGTGTGTGTGGGGGTGGGTTGGGTGACAAAGGAGGATGTTTAGAACATGGCGAGATGGAGAATAATAATCTGCTTTGACGATCCCTAATAGGGACCAGCCAAAAGAAGAAGAGGAACTGACAATCTGCAAATCTTGTACATTTTGCAATAATAATAATTTGGGTACCGTCATGGCTTTATGTTTATTTTTTAACTGATTTACTTATCTCTTCATTAACGTCTGTCTATACATTTTCAACTTGATAACTCAATGACTTTCCCTTGGCATGGAGAGTATGCAAACTTTGGTTAGAAGACTAAATAGGAGTAAAAAGAACTTTTAACTAACATGTTCCAATAAAGAACTGAGCCAACATTATCAGACTTATGGCTGTACTTTGTACATGTGGCCTGCACATAAAAGATTAATATCAAATCAAATAAGATTTGGCTGTGCTTCATACGTGTAAGCCTTTTAGGCTGACATACAGTATGGTGCATACGCAGTCCACATCTTGCAGCCGGGAGCTGTTTGTCCAAATGTGGTAAATCAATTCATTACGTGCGCCAGATGAAAGTGGGGAATGTAGGCCAGATCTAGTCCAGAATAATTTTCCTGTCTGGGCAAGACATGATGTATATAGAGAAAAAATGGTAACAAAATACTCAATAATAGAACTATGGAGGTGTGTGGATGTGAATCATCGTGATTAAATAAACCTCAGGAGCAATGTAGTCTGGAGTGCCACAGAATGTCCGTGTGGTGTCTCCTTCCATCATGCCTTCCCTGCACATGCCAAAATCCGCAATCTTAATGTGGCCCTCACTGTCCAATAGCACATTGTCCAGCTTCAGATCTCTAATGGTGAAAGAAAAGGCAATTTGTTGGATTTTGTCAGATTTGACTGCATGGATATTGTACTGTGATCTTATGTAGTACCTGTAGATAATGCCTTTACTGTGAAGAAAGAAAAGACCCACAGCTATCTCTCCTGCATAGAACCTGCAAAGGGAATATTATTTATGTATATTAACTCAAACACAACTTGGAAAAAAATTAATTAAAAAAAAAAAAGAAAAATACTGCAGTACTCACGCTGCATGGGGCTCTTTGAACTTCCCAACTATTTGAATATGAAACATAAGATCCCCACCATTGACATATTCCATTACGTAGTACAGACGATCCTGCAATAGAAACACAATGACAAAAAAAAATTAATATTCCCAGTAATGGATTCTGCATGGACACCCGTTTTCCCCAAATCATCAGAAATCTGTAAATCAAATGAACAGCTTTTACAGTTTATAACACCTAAATATAAATGCTACCCCCACACAATAAATAAGATGTAAGAAAAGCCCTTCTAGAAGAAATTTGAAAAAGTAAGTTGTTCTCATTAAGGAAGATCTTCCCTTGAGACTATTAACATCCTTACTAAGAGCACCAAGGCTAATGAAATAATGTATTAATCATGTAGGCCAGCATGGAGCTCCAGTTTATAAAGTAAAAATAATTATGCAAGGTTGTACATTCTGTTCATGCATAAGTAGTTCTAGAAAAAAAAAACAGTGTGCTGACATCTGCCGGCTATTCTTGGGTAAAAGTGCTGAAAAACCTGCTGAACTAGTTTGCTTAAGCCCCTTCCAGAAGTCATTGACTCAGGACGACAAAATGACTCAGTGACTGTGCCGCTCACCCTTATGTCATATATCAAATAATATTAAAACAGTAACAACACGTCAAAAGTTTTTAACAATTTAGGATTAACAGAATTACTTATGATTAAAACCTCTGCTGGCAAATCAGGACGTTATGCAAGATCAGGTGAACTGTGATGGTCCAGCAGATATCCCTTACCCAAAATTTGCTCTTTTGTTTAGTCTGTATCATTAATCAACAATTTACAATATATAACTAAAATTTAAAAAATTGTCGAGTGTGATTATGAAAATTAACTGACCCTATGTAATGCCGCCACACAAGTGAAATGAATAGGAGAATAGGAAGGTGTGCATATGTATACAATAAACGTGCATAGTGAGTGTGTGGGGCAGCATGGTGGCTTAGTGGGAAGCACGTTGGCCTCTTAGCACTGGGGACAACCGGTTCGAATCCCAATTTGGCTGGAGTGTCCATGTTCTCCCCATGTCCACATGGGATTTTTCCGGGTTCTCTGGTTTCCTCCTAAACATAGATTTAATGTGAATCGGCTGCTATAAATTGTCCACATAGTCGGTGTGTCCCAAGCATGGTAGAGGTTAAGGATTAAGTCAGGAAGGCCATCCGGCGTAAAACACTTGGCCAAGACTAATATGTAAGTTTATCGCTGTGGCGACCACTTAATAATAAAGGGTAAAACACCGAAAAAAGAAGTGCTTAGTGAGTGTGTATAAAGTTTAATAAAAATAAAACTTCAGGTCCACAATGTCTATTCTCCTGTAAGTGGGTCATTTTTATTGATTGTTTTTTTTTTTTTTTGATAAGAGGGCACATGGTAAAAACAAAGTTATGGGATAAATGCTGTAAGCAATCTCTATCTTTGGGCAGAGGGTGTAAGTAACCTGGAGATGTAAGTCAGTAAAACTAGCAAGTAAACATTACTGTTCAACAGAGACCTGAAGAGATCTGACTTTTAAGAACATACCATTCATGTAAGAGAAACCTTAGGGAAAAAAGAACAAACTTTTTACATATCGATGTATTCTATTAAACCATATTTTGTCCAGTTTACACAAACGCACCTCAGTTTGGAAGGCGCAATAAAGCAACGTGAGGAAGTGAGGACGTCCACTCAGTCCCAACACTCTCCTCTCCACCATGGCACTTTCTGTATCCTCATCCTGAAACAGGACATCTTTCTTCAGCACCTTCACTGCAAACAAACGGTCGCTCCCTCGCTCTTCTGCAAGCATTACCTACAATAGAATATAGAATTTTAGCAGTATATTTTGACATTATGAATGTAATTTATACTAACTGTGACCAGTAAAATCTGGAGTTATTAAATAAAAATAATTATGTCAAGGTTGCACATTGTGACAGAGCATAGAGGTAGGTATGGGTAAAGTTTAATGCCATGTCAGCATCCAGGGTATTTACATGGGAAATCTGGTGGATCACTGTGTTTTTAGTAATTTATTTGGAGCTCTTTTCAGTCTTTTCAGGTTTGTCATTGTCAGACAATTAAGTATATTTGAGTTTGGTGAATATTGTGTATATTTGAGTCTGGATGTTCATGATGCTTAGGGGGAGAAGGCGGAATCAGGCAGAATCTAAGTCATTTGCAGTGGCAATAGGAGCGTGGTGTGAGAGCAGCTATACCAGCCAGTATTTATTTTACTTTTAGGTTAAAAAAAAGGTAAAACAAAATTCATTCATTCATTATCTTCCGCTTATTCCTTTTTATGAGGGTCGCAGGGGGGGGTTCCCCATGCCCATCCAGGAGAGAATTGTATACTACAGTCAAAAAGGAGTTCCCAATGTCCATCCAGGAGAGAACGTTTTGGGTGCAGGGCACACTCAGAACAGGATGTCAATCCATCACCGGGCATACCATTTTAATTTAGAGCAGCCAAATTAGCTTAAATTCATGGTTTTGGACAGTGGGAAGAAACCGGAGAACCCTGAGAAAACCCACGGAGATATAGGGTGAACATGGAAACCACTATGGAGAACATGGAAACCCTGGATGGGCATGAGGAACCCTCCCGCGACCCTCATAAAGAAATAAGTGGAAGATAATGAATGAATGAATATTATCTGAATTAATCCTTTAAGGATTCAAGGAAACTTTGTCATTTGCATCCCATTTGGTACATGAAATACAAATGAAATTGTAGCTGATTGGTTTCAGCCCATAACAAATTTTCTGTATTGAAAATTTAATTTTTCATATTTAAATATTAGATATAAAATGAAAAAAAATTATAAAATTTGAATTATAAAATATAGCAACAATTAAAACTGCAAGGAATATATTTTATGTTTGTAACAAATCAATAAATACTGTTAAAAGGATTTACTATGCAAACTTCGTTCCATCCAGTAAAGGACCCTGGTATTTGCTGTTATGAGCTACATTGTGAAAAGTGCAAGGGTTCCTTGTGGTACCTTCCCGAAGCTGCCCTTTCCAAGCACCATAAGGAAGTTGAAATCATGTAGTCTGACACGACCCTTTCCTGGTGGTAAGATGGTGGGTGTGGGGCTCACAACTGGAGGACTCACAGCAGAAACAGGTGTAGAAGCAGTTGCAGGGGCAGGAGGAAGGGCAGGTGATACTACGTCGGAGTCTGGCTCCTAGTTAAAGAAGCATGTAGTAAGAAAGCTTTACTGAAACTCTACCGCCCCCATGTGGGTAAGTTTTATAATGTAAATAAAAAGCATCATCTATGTGGACTTTTCACCACACAGGCAGCAGAATTAAGAATTTAGCTGCTTACTTGTCCATTTATTCATTTATTTTTGGTATGAACTGGGACTGTGCAATAGTAAACCATAATCAAGTATGATAATATTAAAAAAAGAATTATGTTTTGATTACCTGTAAATCTGGGTCTGGTACAGGGATGTTGTAGTACTCCCCCTCATCCTGGTTGAGAAGTTTAAACCAGCCACTCACGGGCCGACGAAAGATTTCACTCACCCCAAATGAGAGAGCGCCCATGAAATCATTACGAGAGGTACGATCCCAGTCCCATACCTCTATCGATAAGCGCCTATCCCATTGTCTGCCCCTGACTGAACTATAAAGAGACAAAAACAGGTTAACAGAAAGAGTAAAAAAATAAGTTAGCATAAAATTTTATAATATATAACATTTTATAATCGGGGTAGTCATGGGCTAGTGGTTGTTCTTTATGATCCTCTCGTTTCGAGATCCACACATGGGAGGCCCATTCATTCCTGACTTTACAGAAGCATCCGATTTCACCAAATCTGGCTTAACAGACAGAAACATGCATCCAATGCTGGGTAGGTTGTTTTATGCAAACTCACACCAGTCTTATAGTTTGCCATCGAAATTCACATTAGCATTCATTTAACGGTCCTTAGGGGGACCCAATCCATTTGTACCAACCCTCGCCGTGAATTTGAATTGCATTTTTAACCACCTGAGCTACGCTAAGTTCGGGTCAGATGGCCAGTGAGATTTCTACGGCTACCTCATGCCTCGGCCTACCTCATGGCCCTCTGCGCCAGTCTGTCTCAGCGTTCCATGGCTAGTCCAGCTCCTCCACTGCTTGGGGGAATTGAACAGGCAGAGTTACTGGAGAACAAGGGAAAGCTGTAAGGCGATAGTGACAATTAATAACGTTTATGTTCTGTCTCTCAAGCTAACAGCTTGTCAGATGAAAAAGTGAGCCCTCCTTCCCAGTGGTGGTGAAACTCCCTCCAGTATACCCATTTGGGTGCCACACCACCTCAGCTGCTTGGTGTTAGGTGTCAGAGCTGATAGCACATGGGCCTGTGTGTCTCGCTCAGCCCACACATCACATTATACTGCTTCAGAACCTCACCCCCATGCTCAGACCTCAGGGCCATGGGCAGTGGGATGTGTCCAGCACTGCCCCTATCCGGGGTGACCATCCTTCTTTGGTGACAGAGCTCACTGTGAATGCATGCAGTGTGATTGGGAAGCTGTCCTGATCTCTCATACTGTAGGTGGATCTCTAAATGAGAGGATGAAAGAGGTTATTAAAAGGTTACTATCATAACCCGGTTCTCTGATATTATCGAGTGGAGAGATCGCCATAGCGTGGCCCGCTTACAGCACAAGAAGCAAATTACGGTCACTGAGGAAGGAACACGCGCTGTCCAATATATATTTGTAGAAACGCATTGGACATGTGTTCCTGTCTGTAAAACTAGACTTGGTGCAGTTGGATGCTTCTATGAGGTCAGGACCAGATGACCCTCTCATAGGTGAATCTCTCCACTCGATGATATCAGAGAACCGGGGTTACGATAGTAACCTATTGTTTATTTAAAAAACAGTCTTATGACCTGCAGGTCTCCCAGTTCGATTTCTCTGTGTGTAAGCTTTTAAATTTTATGATTTTAATGATTTTTATCAATATATCACTATTAATAAATTATATGACTGGGATTCTACAGCCGTAAAACTATTTTACTCAATTTACATAAAAGCACAGCAGTAAATTTCAGTGCCTAAAGAAAATCTTAATCTTTATAATAAACCTTTAAAACAATTATATTCTTTGAATAACAACAAATAACAAAAATAACAATTTTTATAAATCTATTAACTTTTTTTTAGACCCCAGATTTAGCTCCTTGTAGTATCTCTGTTGATTTAGTTAAACCCATCTGTTTGGAAATGACCTCTTTTGCTTTGCACTTTTTTTTTCTGATTGTGTGTTTAGGGTTATTTTACATAGCATCGTCAGCTGCATGACAAATGGACTGTTTCCTTAAGAATTTAAAAGAACCATAATACATTCTGTTTAATCCTGACCATTTGCCCAGAAATACCCATAACAAAATATTGTTTTGATTTGAAATTTGAATGTTTGGTGTAATTTTTATGCACCACCAAAATTACTGGGAGAGAGCAAAAAAAGGTTAATCAAAAAGATTTACAAACCTAAATAACTATACTTAAAGCATTAACATTACACAAGCACAGGCTGATACACAGTACATATTCACAGAAATGCACTTACAAAACAAAACTTTCATTCCAGACTGGGTTAAGAGTGGAACGAATAGTCTTAGTCTTCTGTTTGCTGTGACTTTTGGGATCCGGGATGAGTTTGAGCTTCACATAGGGATCAGACAGACCATTAGGGTCCATTGGAATCAGATTTCGTGCCTCCCCCACTGAACACAGAAAAAAAATACATGAAAAAAATATCAATGCAGAAAAAAAACACCCTGGACACCCTGGACAGGGCGCCAATCCATCACTGGATACACACTTACTCACACATTTAGAGCATTTAGAGCATTCAGTTTACCTTCATGTTTTTGGAATGTGGGAGGAAACCGGATAACCCGGAGGAAAACCACGCAGGCACGGGGAGAACATGTAAACTCCACCCATATTGGGATTCTAACCGGAAATCACCAGCGCTGAAAGGCGAATGTGCTAACCACAAAGCCACTGTGTCGCCCGCACCAAATATTCTGTAACCTAAATTATTTGACTCTTTCAGTAGAATTACAGCCACAGAAGTGAGAGCTTGATTAGCGTTTTTATGCAAAGTGTAAATATAGCCATTCCAGTGTGTAGAACAAATCCGGTCTCCAGCCCACAGTAAGTCCTGGAATGTGATATCCACTATATCTGTTTTTTAATGATAAGGACTCTCACAGGACCTTCACAGAGCAGGTATTATTTGGATGGTAAATAATGTGTGTTGTGTTGGTAAGATTGATCATATGCTCAAAGATTGTAGTACCTCAGTGGTTAGGGTGTTGGGCTATCAATCTAAAGGTTATGCTTTTAAATTCCAGATCGTTTGACGATACCAATGTGGGTCCTTGAGCAAGGCCCTGATTGATCCACAGGTGCTACAGTTGCAAGAAAACATGTGTGAACCCTTTGGGATTTTTTGGATTTTTGCATAAATTGGTCATTAAATGTGATTTCTATCTAAGTCACAACAAACACAGTCTGCTTGAATGGTATGTTTGCATGGTTTTGTTGAACATAACGTAAACATTCACAGTGCAGGGTGGAAAAAGTATGTGAACCTTTGGATTTAACAACTGGTTGACCATTGGCAGCAATAACTTAGACCAAACGTTTCCCGTATTTGCAGATCAGACCTGCACATTGGTCAGAATGAATTTTAAACCTTTCCTCTTCACAAAATGAATCGCTATGGTATGAATTGCTCTCTTGAGATCATGTCACGGCATCTCAATTTTAAGGGTTGAGGTTGATCTCTGACTGGGCCATCCCATAAGGTGTATTTTCTTCTGTTGATGCCATTTGATTGTTGATTTACTTGTGTGTTTTGGGTTGTTGTACTGTTGCAACATCCATCCTCTGTTGAGCTTTAGTTGGCAGACAGATGGGAATTCATTTTACTGTTGATGACGGCAATCCGTCCAGGTCTTGGGGGGGGCGAAGAGCCCCAAACCATGATGCCCCCTTCACCATATTTCACAGTTGGGATGAGGTTTAGATGATGGTGGGCTGTGTCTTTTTTTGTCCATAACCACTAAGCTTCCACTCCCATTGTCCACACATAGCGTTGTGTGTTCCTTCCAAACAACCAAATTATGGTTTCATCTGTCCACAGGATATTTTGCCAGCAGTGCAGTGGAACATCCAGGTGCTCTTTTGCAAAGTTCAAACCTGCAGGGATGTTTTTTTGGACAACAGTGCCTTCCTCTGTGGTGTATTCCCATAAACCCCATTCTTGGGCAATGTTTTGCATAATGTAGATTTGTCAACAAAAATGTTAACATGTGCCAGGGATTTCTGTAATTCTTTAGCTGACACTCTAGGATTTTCCTCACCCTATTGATTATTTTGCACTGTGCTCTTGCAGTCACCTTTACAGGATGACCACGCCTAGAGAGAGTAGCAACTGTGCTGAACTTTCTCAATTTGTAGACCATTTCTCCTACCGTGGACACATGAACATCAAGACATTTAGAGATACTTTTGTAACCCTTTCCAGCTTCATGCAAGTCAACATTTCTTGGAGGTAGGTCTTCTGAGAGCTCTTTTGTGTCATCATTCATCTGTATTCACAGATAACTGCCTAAAGGCAAGGCATGATAAGTTTGTGGATTCATTTTAGTCCATAAGAGAAACTGAGATACCACATACCACTACCAACCTTACATCAATAAACTAATACATGTTTATACCTTCTAAGGTCTTGTGAAAGTCCTGATCATTAAAGAACAGAATAAAGTTAAAGTGCATCTACATGTTAAGTGCATTGCAGTGAGTGTAGATAATGTAAGTGTAGAGATGTACATAATGGAAATTTTTCCTTAAGAATTATGCATTTACATTAGTGTCTGACTTTCTCTTGCCAAGCAAAATGTATCAAACTGTAAGTTATAAATGTGTTTACAAAAGTGATAGCTATATGCGTTTTTACCTCCTGCTTCCTACACACATTTTCCTTTCCCCATTTGTCCAGTCTTTGTTCTTTTTGGCAAAATTTATGTTACTCAGCAATAACTTTAAGAACAAAATGAGCTTTCATGGTTGTAAATGCAGCCTCATAAGTCAAACCTGTATCAGTGACGTGTAAATGAATCATTGCCTTTGTACTGAGTCAATGAGGCAAAGCTGCTCAGACTTTACCCATCATCAATCACCAAATGTAAAATTATGACCAACCAAGTAACTGACAGTTAAAAAAAAAAGGGAAATTATCAAGGTAAACTAATGCTGGCCCTACCATTTAATGTTTAGTATTTTCATCAGCATCATTAACATGTTCTAACTACTTTTTAACAAAAATTAAAAAATAGGGCCACACACACACACACTATATAT
>JAOUQT010251503.1:0-17228 GCA_025769995.1 Xyliphius kryptos | reverse complement strand
TATCTAACAAAAACTATTTAAGTTTCTCCTCCCTTGTGTTTTCCTCTTAGACTTTTTCATTAATAATACTGTGTGCTGATTCTCGGAGCGGATTTATTGGTTTTTGCACAAGAACAAAGCAACACTTCAGATATTTATTCCTGGAGACACGTGTGTGCAATTGCTGGGGAAAGCCTCGCTTCCTGTTTATTAGTGTGTTATTACACATCTACAGCTTGAACAACCTTAGGGCAGGATTTCGCATTTTTTCTAGATGTCTAGGCCAGAAAGGGTCGAAGGTTAATTGTCAGAAGGCTAACTAATACCAAACATGCGCCAGTGCAGGAAGCAATATGCAGCTTCGATGTTGATGGCAGGCCGTCTAAGTAGAAACAAAGGTTTCAATTTAGGGAAATGCCTTATATCACCTTATAAATTTATACTGTACCTTATTAGTTTACCTTTATGTATATAAGTATCACCCATCCATCCATTTATCCATGCATTCATTCGCAAGGGCAGGAACAACCCTAGACATTCCATCGTATTCCCCAACACACACACAGACAAACACATTCACACACTAAGGTACACTTCAGAGACACCACCGTGTATGTCTTTTAAATGCGGGAGGAAACCAGGGTACGCAGGGAAATACCGCAGGAACAGGCAGAGGATAAGCTCCACACAGACATTTCCCATTCCACACAGACATTTCCCAAGTCTTCCCAGCCAGTGATCGAAAATGTGAGGCAGCAGCACTACCCACTGCACCACTGTGTCGCCCCTTATAAGTTTCCTAAAAAATTATTAGACAATTCTGAAATGTATTACTACATTATTATTCAATGATCTTGAAACTGGGTAATCTAAGATATTGTGTACTATGGAATACCTAAGCTCTGTTGGATTTGTATGTATTTCCTGCTCTAGGAAAATCTAGACAAGTTTAGAAATGGCATGTAATTGAAATGTGACCGATGTTATAGAAAAGGCAGATATCAAGCACAGAAATCATATTTCTAGTACATTTTTGCAAACTCAAACATTTATGACTGGGTGAGTTCAGGTGCTGAAATGACCTGCCTGCAGTCCAGACTTTTTACACTACAAAAAAGGAATTTTGACTTGTTTTAGGCTAGTTTTAAGAATATTAGTTAAGCTAAATTTGCTTACCCAATTAATATTTTTGCTTAATTCAAGACAATTTGATTGCATTTGGCTTGTTATAAGTAGGACTGTTTTGAAAGAAAACATTTGGCAAATCATGGAACAAAAATTTGGCTATGAAACCCCAGCAGATAGAATCAGAACGTGACAACTTTCCTCTTCCAAAACATCCGCAATAGCTTTCCTGACTTCCTAGACTTTTACAAAGTAGCTTTAAAAAAGATGGGATGCTAATGCTAAACATGGTCCTGTCCCAACTTTTTATAAATGCGTTGCTGCCCTCAAGCCTCAAAATGACCTAATATTTTTCATGAAAATTTTAAAATGTCTTAGTTCCACGTGAATATTATTCCACGTTCATTCCATGTTCTACTTTGAATAAAATACTGATTTCTAATACTTCTCTCTCTCTCTATCTCTCTGCTACCTGATTCTGTAGGAGGAGCGACAGTGTGACCCCTTAACTGTGAACACAAAGACGCCTTTCTTCAGCCAGCAGTCGCTCAGATCTCCTTGCCGCACTTTGCTGGTATAACGCTACAGCTATATAGATACACGCCTCGGGGAAAATGAGAGATACTGACAGACAGGGCGTACTGCTGCCAGACATCTAGTGAGAGAGAAAAAGTTTAAACCAACACATGTAGCAATAAAACAACAAGGAATTCTACATATAATAGCATGCTCTCCTAAACCAGCTCTAACCAGACGCAGGGAGAATGAGAGAGAGAGACATCTAGAAGTGGGGAAACAGAGAGAGAGGAGAGAGAGGAGAGAAAGACCGAAGATAAAAAAAAGAGCTAACAGTAAGAGGGGAGGTGGAATTAGGGATAGAATTTGTGTAAAGATAAAAAAAATGAATGAGACAGAAGGAGAAAGAAAGACAGAGTGAGAGACAGAGAGACAGATAAAGAAAGAGTAGACAGAAGTTGAAGGTTGTAGAGGAAAAAGTGAGATATACAGTAACCAAAAGGTAGAAAGAGAGACATTCTTCCTTGCAGAATTGTTTATTGGAGTTTCATGGTGACCGCCAATGCACTATTTTCTTCAAGTCCACCCACGGAAGGTCGGGGCTAGCTTGAGGGCCAAGTGTGCTCCTCAAGACTTTGGACTTGCTTGAAAGAATCCATTTTCCCCTCTATGCTGAACAAGATTGGTGCTGCAACTGCTGTCAAGAGACTGTGATGCTCAGTCAGACTGTTTGTCATATGCACAGATGATTTTGCATATTTTATTTCATTCTTTTTCATATTAATATTAAACATCACTTCATTTGCTTAGGCAACAGTTGTAAATTACTGTTCATGCCAATAACGATTAAAAAGGAAGGAAGGAAGGATAACAGAAAGAGTCAGACAGCGAGGGAGCTATAGAAGAAGAAAGAATGACAGAGAAGGAGAGACTGTTAGGGAGAGAGATTGAGAGAGCTGGAGATAGAATGGGAGGGATAAAGAATGAGACAAATAATCTGACAGACAGTTTGTAAAGGAGATAGACAGACATTGAGAGAGTGAAATAGAGAGCGCAATCTATATATAGTTTCTATAGTAAGGACAGGAAAGAATGATAGAGCTTGAGAAATAGAATCAGTGAGAAAAACAGAAAAACATTAAGAAATATAGAGATTGGGGGAGATCAAAAAGATTAGACAGACAGTCAGTGAGAGAGATAGAGTAAGTGAGTGAATGAGACAGATTGGGGCAGACGGTAAATGAGAGATATATATAGAGATCGACAAAGACGAAGAGATACAGACCATGTTTGCAAGGTCAGTGAGAGAGACAGATAGGAATCTACAGAGAGAGATGAAGTGAAGAAGAAGAAAAGAGAGAAAATTAGTTATAGAGACATACAGGGGAAGGGTGAGGCCCAGGAACAGAGGATGACACAGACAGTCAGCGTTCAGAAGGGACCTAATAGATTAGCACTACGGACAGTGAAAGAGATAAAAAGAAACAAAGACATGCAGCTTTTGTGATAGACAGACAGTGAGAGGGTCCTGTGATATTGCGAACTGTAGCATTGTACAGCGACTATTTGACAAGTAAACTGACCTGCAAGCCTGCGCACTGATTATTAACCAGAACTCATCCAGATGAACATCTTGGAAAGACTAATAAGTTCCCAGAAGATTGAACAAACACAGCCGGTGGTCCAGCAAAGCTATTAACGACTAATAATTGCTCTGTAGCTATTTGTAAAGCACCAAAAACTCCATCCCTTATATGTAAGAGTTTGCCTTAGCCTGGCAACGACTGGCAACCGTTAACGATTTGTACCGTCCCATACGGCGCGTTAAGCTTTAGAAGTCAAATTCCTTTCTGGTTATCTACATAACAACAGAGGAGAACAGTGATAGACTTGGTACTAACACTGAGTCTCTGTGAAAGGGGTGGTATTTAGGGTAAAGCAGCGGGTGGATGTATAGGGAGCAGGTGATCCTGAGCACAGGATAACATTGAATCTACTGATTAGACAAAGTCATCAAAATCAGCTTAGAAAGCAGAAAATTATTTGCTACTTATACAAATGCAGGACATGTCAAGAACAGCCTGTGTCAATGTAAGTGTAAAAAAGTCTGTATCAACTAGTTTTTTCAACCCTTTTGCAGAACACAGTCTCTAACCATCTGCTCTATTTACACACAGCTGATAAATGTTGCTGTGCAGTGGACAGATCAACAGCATATATTAGAGACCTGATCACCAACTGATGGCGCGTTAGTGATCATATGAAACGTTTAAGAACACATTAACTGGCGTCAACAGAAGTATCCCAACATTATATGGAATTTTTTGGGGTTGTTTTTCATACTTTGCAGTCTGGTCCATATTTTCGGATGCCAAGCGTCATAGAATATAGCAAAATACTAAATATATCAACATACTGGAAGAATTCAAGTTGCCTTATGCTTTGAAATGGGTGTTTTAGCAGGACAAGGACCCCAAGCACACCAGTAAGAAGAAAACATTCTGGTTCAGGTCTAGAGATTGGGCTATACACTTTATAACATCAATATTGATGGTCTAGGACCAGAATGTTTTCTTCTTGCTGGTGTTCTTGGCCCTTGTCCTGCTAAAACACCCATTTCAAAGCATAAGGCAACTTCCCCAATAAATTCCATAAGAATCGATGCAAAACCCAAAATGCAGATGAACTGTGGAATGTAGTCCAGTCAGCTTTGGATGGATGTTAGTGGATCTTGTCCGAAGCCACTTATGTATATCTAATTTACACAACTGAGCATTTGAGGGTAAAGGACCTTGCTCAGGAACCCAGCAGAGACATCTTGGCACAGGTGGGATTTTAACTTACAACCACTGGGTCAGTAACCCTGGCCATTAATCTTTAAGCAATCACTGATAAACTACTTCTTAAACTACACTGACTTAATTCTATAGTTTTATTTATTTTATTTTTTATTTTTTCCCCCTATAAAGCCAAAGTACTCTATTTTTTTATCTGATAAATTTGTTTTGAAGCATTATGTAAATCTTTGTGACCCTGATCACATGGTGTCATTTTCTCTTTAGATCTCCTTTGTACGGGAAGGATAAAGGACTTCTGCTATAGTTTTTGAACCCATGATTTAATCCACTGACAGGAAATAATTCGATAAAAATCTTTTCCCACATTGACTGTATTTAAATACAGAAATAACCCTCGACACAACTACATGCTTAATTATAGTCCATCAAGTTGTTTACAAGATTGCACAGCTATTATTTCACAGCCTTGTGAATGCATGCTCAGCATCATATCACAGATGATCACCGAGTTACATATAGTAAATTCTGTGCTCATTCTTGTATAAATGAAAAGCTCAATTAAGCTAGGTGACTTGAAGGTGCTAAAATGTCCTGTCCTATGCCCAAAATGGTGAGGATTGCGTCAAGAGGGCATCCAGGGTAAAATCCAGCATGCCAGATTGTTATACGAGTGACTTGCTGTGGCGACCACTTGTGTTACTGAAAAGCCAAAAGCTAAAATTAAATCCATCCATTATATTCTACACTGGGTCATGGGCCAGCTGATTCCCGCAGGATAAGATCCCTAGACAGGGTGGCACTCGATCGCAGGGCACATTCATGGGGCAGTCGTAGGTTTTTGGTTAAGGAACCAGCCTTGCAACCGGAAGGTCCCTGGTTCGATTCCAAGTGCCAACAAGTCATGGCTGAAGTGTCCTTGGGCAAGGCTCGTAACCCACGGGCGCTGTGCTGGCTGCTCACTGCTCCGGGCATGTGTGTATTTGTGTAGTTCACTGCACAGGTGGGTTAAATGCAGAGGACCAATTCTGCTATGTGCAAACATAGTGGCAAAAACGTATCACTTTCACATACCCACAATCTCACACACACTAAAACTGCACTACCCATTGTGCCACTGTGCCAGCTAAGTAAAATATCCTTGGTTGATTTAAATATTTTGAAAACAGATTTATAAAGCATGAAATTTTTTATTCTGAATTTTCTATTAAATTTAAGACTACTGAAATAAATAGTGCTACTGTTATTAATAATACAAGAGTATTTGTGGGCAGCACGGAGGCGCAGTGGATAGTGCTGTGGCCTCACAGCACGAAGATCCCTGCTTCGAGCCGCGGGTAGGCCGACTCTTGAATTTTCTGTGTGGATTTTGCATATTCTCTTCATGTTTGCGTGGGTTTTCTCCGGGTACTCCTTTCACATTTTAAAAGACATGCATAATAGGTTAATTGGTGTCTCTAAATTGGCCCTTAATCTGTGAATTTGTGCGCTGCCGGGTGGCCTCCGGCTTCCCTGTGACCCTAAAATAGCATCACTGTTGTAGCCAAAAGCAGGGCAAAGTAAAATTTGTTCCATAAGTGAATCAAACCTAATAGCTACTCACTGTGCACATTACAGTAATACATGAGTAAAGCACGCAGGCCACAGTAGCACTTAAAAGTTGAATTAGGCATGGTGGTGCTTGAAAGTTTGTAAAACCTTCACAATTGTATATATTCGGGCATCCATTTGACCTAAATTCTTTTCAGATTAGTACACACATCCTAACAGCAGATAAACGGAAATCAAACAAATGTTCTGTGTTAATGATTAAAACTAACCACACCCTTTATCATAATAAGGGCAATATACTAGGCCACAGGAGTCTGCAATAATGACATGAATGCAAAATAAGTGAACTTCAAGGTGCACTAGGTACATCTAGGGAAGATTATTTTTCTGGAATGGCCGTCAGAGGGTGGATTAGACACTTAAATGACCCCCCTTTCAAAATCAAGTCGCACAGACTTTCTTTGGCTAAAGAAGAAATACTTGAAGTTAATGGGATGTGTCCCATTCCAGCCTAGAATTGGCTGAGGTTTAACAGCTTTTTTTATTCAGATCTATATATAATTGATAAATTATGGGTGACAAATCATTGATGTAATGAGTGGAAAATGAGCAATAAACGCTGAAATATGACTGGACTAGGAACAGCTGGCAAGTGGAATATGATCAGTGATTATGTCACAAACGTCTCTCATATAGGACAACATTTATCAGCTAGGAGTAAATGGAGTGATGATAATTTGACAGCCGAGAGATAGTTGGAGAACAGTGTTTCCCGTACCATAGGATCATGGGTGTACCAGGTATGGAGGAAGCATCAACTTGTAGAAGGCCACAAATCAGCTGGCTAAGTGTGGTTGATCCGAGCATCAAAATCAGTGAGGCTAACCAGCAGCTATGGAATGAATGTTTGCCACCTTTTGGGCACCGTTTCATATTATTATTGATTGTTCCTAATCCTGTGATAATTTGGTGTAAAGTACATGTTTTACTCACATTCAAATGGAGTACAGGAATCATCAACCAGCATCTAGCTGAACCTCACGCAATGGCCGGCCAAAAATGATCTGGTCTGGTGTGAGTACACCATTAGCTTACTACACCCCCTATCAACACTAAAGCCAAGAAAAACTGTCTCTGGAGAAAAACTGTCTCTGTGCATTTTGTATGAATGATCTCTTAAAAAACAGTCATGATTGGGTCAGTGTGATTGACAGCAGTGATTCACAGTTCTTCCAAATAAAAACAACAAAATACCACACACACACACACACACCATAGATATAGGGCAAATTAAGTCATTATGCCAGCCTCAGATTTTGGTTGAGGGTGGATAGAGGCAAAGTTTCTAAGTATGTAAATGAGCAAAGGTTTGTGGTGAACATCCTCCATACATGTCGTGCCATGCCCACTGCAGCAGTTCACTTCGAACATTCGATGCCTGCTTTTCCAATCGACCAAACACACTAATATAAGCTCTCACATCAACAGGACACTTCCATACGCACAACTGTCACGCACTGGATATTTTTATGTTTGTGTATGAAAATCCTAATAGATCAGCATTCTGAAATACTCAGATCAGCCAGTCTGGCACTAACAACCACGCCACTTTCATAGTCCCTTAAATCTTTTTTCTTCCCCGTTCTGATGCTCGGTTTGTACTTCAGCAAGTTGTCTTGACCACCTCTACATGCCTAAACGCATTGAGTTGCAGTCATGTGATTTTCCAGAATGTACATCTTTAGCTCATCCGATTGATCAGTGTAGATTCTGCAATTCGAAATACACAACATGCTTGGATTACTTCTTGTAATGCACAGTTGGGTAAATCAGTTACAGTGTTCAAACCATGCTGAGATTTAGACCAGTTGATTTGGTCAGTAGCTATGTTTACATGCCCAAAGAGATTGGAAATCAAATAATCTGAATATGACGAGCGTACACATGCACCAAGCTTTGTTCGGAATAGCAGAATTTTGGCATGCGCACTGGTGAAAATTTCCCTAAAACAAGCACAGAACAATTTGTATTTACGACTGCGCTATAAACAAACCACCGATCGCGGAATTGCCACACATGCGCACTCAGGTTATTTTTCAGTCTCGATCAGATTAAGTTATTCCGAATAAGGATTGGCATAAACCACCCCTCTTCTTCGGAATACAATTTCAATCAGATTGAGCTTAATCCGATCAAAATCTTCCGAATGACATGTTTATATGATTATTTTTTGTATTATTATTATAATTTTTATTCCAATCGGCCCTCTTATATGTGTCTATGTAAACATAGCTAGTGCTGCATTCTCATCTTCCAAACGGACCACACCAAGTGCCAAAGAAAACCGAGTTTGCATAAGAGTGGAGTAAACACTGCAAGTGTGAAAGCACCCGTAATCCACAAAAAAACACTTCAGGCAAAAAACCAATCAGTCCTCATTCGTTTCTTTTGTCAAAACAAGAGCCTGCTGTTTTTCAAGTAGGACCGCACACATCCACGTCCCATCTTCAACAATTCTTCCTTTAAAGCACACAAATGTAAACAGTTTATACTGCAGATTAATAATCAGTCAATAATCACTAGATTAGGAACACCTGGCAGGTGGCATATGATCACTGATAAATTGCCACAGTCGGTGCGTACATTACAACCAGCTCTCATATAAGGTGTTGATCTTTCCACTGCACAGCACAAGGCAACATTTGCAATCTACAGTATGTGTTAACAGATCAACTCGAACGACCTTGGTCAAAGACAGATAGTTGATAGACAGGTAGATGTCGCGGTGTTTCAGCAGCAGCTACATTTTTTGACTCTTCCTTTTAACTCGATATCAGGGGTGTACCATGAGCGGAGTATCCATCAGCACACACCCATTTAAATGTCACCATCACATGGAGAGGCGAGCGTTGTAATTTCAAGGTGAACTGGGAGAGCTGCTGCAATGTTCATGGGTCAGCTGTTCCCCAATGTCTGTGTGCTGTATTTAATCAAATAGTTGGAGCAACCAGTTATTATACAGGTGTTCCTAATCCAGTGATTAGTCGAGGGGGGATTGTTTCGACAATGCCTTACTACTCATCACGAATGAGCTTCGAGGGACAAATTAAAGAAGCACCCCCATATCAAACTCACACCAGCTCACACACACCATCTCTCTATCTCTACCATTTATGGCTGAGCTTCCTGTGAGGAAAAAAAAATTATGTTTAATTCATTTAGAATTCTACAACAACAAAAGGATTGAGCCACTGTGAGGGTCTTTGTATAGAAAAGGATCTCTGGGGAGGGCAGGTGCCTCTGAACAGATCCATTATCTGAGCATTAAAGACCTCCCCCACCTATTTACAGTAAATCTAATCCATGCATCCACTGCTTCAGCATCACTGCTCCTGCCTCTGAGACTGACAAACAAAGCCAAAACTGGTTCTCAGTGTGTATTGTGTACGAGCTGATCCATTATCATTATTATCCGGTCTGAGATTTAAAAAAAACATATGTAGTGGTTGTGTGTGTTTGGTTTTGTGCTATGCTTGGTATGGCATTCCTTGATGTGGTAAAAAATCATGCTAATATCATTTGACTGCATTGACACCCTGATTTGAGCGTGAAACTCCTATAGGCTCCTAGAATTTTCCTAGAATGAAACAATTTAAAATTTCTAACTATTTTAGATTTCATGTCACAGACAGATGGGACTACGACATCACAAAGTCATCGCTTTAAAGAAATACAGAAGTAGAAACAATATTACTGCCAGCGCTAGCAGCCGAGATTAAAATAAGAAGGATAATAATGAGGGACATTCTAGAAATAAAACCTAAGCATTACCATAAAACATGTTTAACCTGGTGGGAAATATGCTCATATCATATCGCAAATGATTACTCTGCAAAGTAAACCGGTCTTACCGAGAAGCATTTGATTAAAGAAATGACCTTAGTGCTTATTGAAATGGGTGTAGCATCACTGTTAGTATTTAGAAATATGACAGGGCATGCAATTATAAGAAAGATTCAGTGTTACATCATCATAGCGGATTTTATTACCTATAACAACATGTCCCAGAGTATGTAATACCTCAGGAAAATGGACAATAATGGAACACCTGCAGTGCAAAAAGCCATCCAGACCCCCACTGTTGTGCCATTTATAAAACCTGAAGACGCAAAATAATTGCTTATATGTAAAAAGCTTCACCATGTCAACATGCGTTTTTTAAGCTGTGCTGAGGTTATGTCAGGAGTTTGCCATGCATGACTGCTAATGAGGTGTTCATGTAAAAAGTATATAATAATAAAATATGTACATTTGTATAAAACTAGGAGCTGCACTAGGACTATTTTGAAAGTCTTTTGACACAGCCTAAGAAGAGTCTGGCTGCAGACATGCACCCATAGCCCCACAAGCACTGCTAGCCTTTTCTCTTGACATAAATATACTCTCTGCCATGGAATTGGAATTATGGCTCCACACGGGGACACACAG
Organism: Xyliphius kryptos; assembly: GCA_025769995.1. NCBI lineage: Eukaryota > Metazoa > Chordata > Actinopteri > Siluriformes > Aspredinidae > Xyliphius > Xyliphius kryptos. The sequence continues at coordinate 6,774 of JAOUQT010251503.1, read as the reverse complement.
GATGAGGCAGAGGTAAACGCAGAGAGGTTATTATAATAATGATCCTGTTCCAAAATAAACCAATAAAGAACTAAACTTGAAAACATGAGAAAACAGAACAAGAAACTTAGCGAAACACGTAGCATGAAACAATGAACGAAACTCTTAGTATCGGCCTAGTATAACTATCTCTTATAGTATTACATGTAATGTTAATGCCACGCACCCAACTGAACAAAAACTCATGTGACTTCCCCATAACATCCATAAACACGAGCATTCACGTGTTGCCGCTGGATGCCATGTTCATTAAATCTCCCCAGGTTGCCAGAGTTTTCGGGTTCCTAACAGTAGTACTTATAGAGTGAATAGGGTCAAACCATGCAAAACATAATCAGCTAAGGCTTCTTGTATGAGTTACAGCCAACAGAGGGTGTCCGTGTTGCAGGCCACAGAGTTCTTCTAAGTGGAAGCCAAGTGCATTTCTGGGCCTATACTGTCATGTCCAAAGGTAGCGCTACTTTAGAGTTTGTTAATCATGTCATTCCTTGCATGTTTTTTTAGAGACAGTGCCTTGTAAGTAATACTAGCAGCATGAGGTAATCTACTAGGGCTATTTATTTATTTAATCCTTCGGCTTTTTCACGCCACCAAGCTTTGCCAAAGTGAGTCACTCTAGCAAGTGAACCTTCACACTTTGCTCTTACTGGTGCAATGTGCAATTAATGAAGATTGGCCACCAGGCATGTCCAGTTTAGCCATGAAACCTCCCACACTAAAATGACAGGTGTTTCAGTTTCATTGTCTAACACCTGTAGGTCTTATGCCACTTCATAACACTATGGCAAAATCATGGTGAAAAACAGGGAATGCAGTGAAAGCACTACAGAATCTGAACATTGATAATAATTTAAAATTAAAATTATTGTGGTAGCATCTGATACTTTGCGTTGGTCTAAATGAACTGAGGCGCTTGTCTCTGTAACATGCACAAACAAAAGACAGGTGAAAATGTTTAGCATGGAGTAATAGTCCATTCATTCCACCATTAAAGGTGATGATGCTTGTGACTGCGCTTAGCTTTGTAACTTCATGCCTGTTTATAACATTAGACATCTTTCCCCTGCGGTGTTGTTTTATAATGTATTTTATGGTGAATAAGACTAGGTATATTTCGAAATATATATTCCATGTTCCTTCTGAGCTACTCACTGTTTATATCTGGAAATCACATATGAATATCTCAATGAAACTCTCAATGAGAGTTTTCTGGGATGAGTCACATCATCTAGTAGAAAAAAAAAACACTTCCCACACAAACATAAGCAGCCTGTGGCTAGGAAGAACGAACAATTTTCATCAGATCTGAAAACATGAAGTTTCATAGAGAAGGGTAAATGAGCTATTGGCATTAATACAGTAAATTCAACACAGCTTCTCATGTGAATGTTGATGCTCCATTTCTGAAACGATAAATAAGCTTTAAATGTCTTCACCAGTAACATACTTGGTGAGATGATATAAAAACACACCCATTCATGCCCATACTTTGACCTAGCAGCTCTGCGGTCCAAGAAAGTCTTCCTGCAGCATTCATTCTTGTTTCAGAAAAGCAGAATTATTTCAGACACATGATACTATTCATTTCTGTCCCCAACACTGTCCCTCTTATTTTTTTACACTTACTGTGTAAATATATTAGGCTTCATAATGTGTTTATATTAATATATTACATATCAGACTACTTTTCAGACAAAAAATGAAGACTGCTGGATTTTGAGGCAAATAAGAAGCAAGTGTGAGTGTCAACGTCTCAAGGGGAACCATGAAAGATTCTATACTGTACAGTACTGTACTCTATATATTACACACACGTCTATATACAGGGGTTAGACAATGAAACTGAAACACCTGTCATTTTAGTGTGGGAGGTTTCATGGCTAAATTGGACAAGCCTGGTGTCGAAATATCTTGGTGCCCAAGATATTTACACCATACAACTGATTGTGGAAAATTATGGCTTTAATATCTATGCGGAAGCCTAAAGTTCTGGTCCCTATGAGTGTGTGAACCTATTAGGAGCACAGCTCATGAAAGTATTGTGCCTAGAATCATAGAACCACTCAAGCTTCTCTGCCATTGCAAGGTAGCAAACCCAGAACATTATTCTGCAAGTTTTGCTAATTATCTTGGAGAAACTAACATAGTTCTTCTCAAGACTTTGACTTGAGCAATACCCAGCAGTCAAGTTTTTATTAGCCTGTTATGTCATATGGTGCATTCTTTACTGACATACAAACATTTTCTATAATTTTTTGTTAGAAGAGTAATGTTGGGTAATATAAAATCATATACTGGCTTATTAATGCAGAATTCATAAAAAATAAACATCTGTAAAACATTTGTACTACAACAACAAGAGGGTGTTTAAGACTTTTGTACATTACTGTATGGCTGGGGATTTATTGATAGCTGACCAATTTATTGATGGTTGACTCAATTTGTTTCAATCAATTTTATTACAATGATTACATTAAGAACACACTGAGCCTAATAATATACAAGAAATGTTCAACTAGTAATAATAATACATATGTCCGGAATTGCACAAATTATAGTGTTTTTTACATAGTGATTCTTGTACATTATGATTATTGAAAATTATAATATTGCATTTATTTTGTTTCCTGCCAATGGGCCTCTCCCTGGACACCAGAATAGACTAAATAATGGGCAAAACCACAGGCAAGAATGTGCCAGGAACACAGGCAGCTATTATAATCACTGCCAAATGACTCACATAGCCAATATTTTAATAACTGCCATGGAACTGGATGAATGAAAAGAATACCAAGCAAAATCCACAGAACATGCAAACTGTCTTTCTAACCATGTACCAGCTGGGAAACCAGTTTTACACGACATGATCTGGCATATGTTTAATATACATTTACATTGACTTTATTATACTAATTATATTAGTTGAAGTGCATCGGAAGAAACAAGTGGGCATAACCATGTTCAGTAAACTGTTCTCAAACTGATACTATTCTTACCAGACACCTGACATTGATCTGAAAATAATCTTCTCTAGCAATGTCACTATTGCACTAATGTCTACTGATCATACATCGGTGCACGTGGAAACAACACCAAAATCCACTGGCGGAAATTTACACCATTTAAGCTGTAAAGAATTGTGGAGATATGTTTCCCAACATCTTCAGGTAGCCTTAGACAGTATGAGCTACAGGGGTTGGACAATGAAACTGAAACACCTAGTTTTAGACCACAATAATTTATTAGTATGGTGTAGGGCCTCCTTTTGCATCCAATACAGTGTCAATTCGTCTTGGGAATCACACATACAGGTCTTGCACAGTGGTCCGAGGGATTTTAAGCCATTCTTCTTGCAGGATAGTGGCCAGGTCACTATTAGCCTTCTTCTATTAGCGATAAGAAATATTTTGCTCTAGCAGGACTAAGAGCTTTCCTATAGTTTACAAGACTCTCTTTACATGCTGTTTGATACACAACCAGGTTTATCTGACGCCATTTACGCTCTAGTTTTCTAGTGGTCTGTTTTAGGGTCCGTGTGAAATCATTATTTTTTTTTCTTTAATTAATCGTCTTTGAATTTGAACTTCTATCTCCACCTAAGGCAACCAGATTTTCCCTTACCGTAACATGACTGCTATCACTCTCACTAACCCTCTCTAATGACTGGATGCGCATCTCTAAAACTGATATCTTCTCTGTCAGGGTTCTAATTAGAGTGCAATTATTACAAATATAATTATCACTAATGACAGAGAAAGACTGGGTGAACATTCTGCATTCTACACACTGCAACAGCGATATCGGATGACAATAAACGAATCCGACACGGATGGCGTCCGCATGCTCTTTTCGTTGGATACTGTAAATAAAAAAAAACATTAAGCCCTGAACTCTATAACCTTGGTGAATGTGTGTTTAATATTGTCTCAGTGCAGGTGTGAGTGTGAAATAATATAAAAAATTAAGCGAAAAAATTAGTAAACTTAGCTTCGGTTGCGGATTTCTTCTGTAGCAGTTGTAATTAGTAGCGCACGTCGATGACAACAGAGGAAGTTTCGAATTCAACATCTCATGGTCACAATATCTGTGGTGCAGGGGTTTGCACCACCACCGCATGCTGTAGCACTGGACTTTTGACATGTTCATATTACGCATGTAGGATCAATGGGGCTGGGGTGCGCACCATCACAGCATGGTGAAAGTATTTCACCCTCTTAAGCTCGGGAACAGACTGGAGCATGGCATGATGCCTTACAGGAGCTTGGACATAAAGCTTTGTGATTAGCTGTGGTATAGCTCGCTGGAGTTGTGCTATCTGCGGTCTCGCTATTCCTCTCCTCTGATCCACTGACTGCTGAATTAGGGGAGTTGTGAAGGGGGTACATCTAATAACCAGCCTTGTACCCACCCATGGCGATACTGGTTTAACCTCTTCTTACCGGCGACACCAAGGCAATAACACACTTAAGTCCAGCTTTTTCTTATCCATCTCGCTACTTCCATTTATTTGGCACGTCATTCTGTTGCGGTTATCCATTGCCTAAGACGGAAGATCCAGAATTACTTAGATTCGGTATCATGAACACACAGGAGGAGGCAGAAGTAAACACAAAGAAGAACGTTTATTAATAACGTACACAGGCATGAAAACACGTAAAAGAAAACAGTGAAAAGACTAGAAAAACGATTAGAACTAGGACTTAAAAACAATTATAGTATAAAACAAACAAACTAGCATAAACAGTGCAGAACGTTAATGACGAGCACTGAACAGAACAGAAATTCAAACTTATATACATTTACTTAATGCTTCTGTAACAGGTGGCATCACAGGATGGCATTGTCCCAAGAGGGGTGGGTTGCCACTGCCGTACAAAATCTCCCAGTTGCCAAGGCTCCGGAACTCCTGACACTATCTATCTATCTATCTATCTATCTATCTATCTATCTGTATTTCTGTCTGTCTTTCTGTCTGTCTGTCTGTCTATCTGTCTGTCAGACTGTCTGTCTATCTGTCTGGCATTGTCTTTTAAAAGCTAGTTAATGGCAGTTATACTGGTGTAGACATTCTATTGTAAGCAATCTCTTTTTTGTGACCTAGCTATGTTTTCATGTATAAAAAAGGGTTCTCTTCATATACATTTAGGACTTGTAAAAATATGATTGTTTTTACTCATATTTATGCAGCAATATAGAAAATTCATAGTTATTTCTGCAGTACTCTCTGGAAACATTAAGGAAGTGCTATGCCTCATCCCTTACTTATCCCTCAGAACTGCACGAATCAGTAGACTTTCAGATTATCAGCACTGACATTGAATTGTCTCACTGTCCGATCCTAAAAAACACGATCAGGATCAAGTTAACATTAACAGAAAAAAACAGCTCCTTGATATAATGATAAAACCTACAACCTAAAACAAAATACTCTGAAATTATATCGCTAGTGGTGTAAAAGTAAACTAATAGTGTTTCAAAAAGCTTTAAAGAAAGGTCACTTAAACTATATAAAAGCTCTTGATGCCGCTAAATCAACTTGTATTTTCAAAATAAAAATATCCCTTATTTCCTAATTAATACTGTAGCTAAGCTTGCTAGCAAAAAGACCAAATCAGGAGCATTTACATCATCATTTTCAATAGAAAAAAATTAAAATATTAAAGACATTAATTAACACTAACGTAAAATGACAATTATATAAATTATTCTTATGAACAGAATTAATCTACATAATTAGTGTTATCAACCGCTATCAACTAAATACCATACTCACATAATTCTTAAGACAAATTAAAAACGTAACCTTGAACCTAGTCAACTCTCCAATTATATGCTCAGGCACCCTTTTATTAATACAATATAGAAATGGTTGTAGCACAGCAGTTACATTTATACACAGGAACAACATCCATGAACTCTATCAGTCAGGTTTTAGTCCTTATCATAGCACAGAGACAGCACTAATGTGGTTAATGACCATATGATCAGCATTTGATATGATATGGATATGATCAGGGTTGTTTATACTTTCTTGTGATGCTTTATGTTATTTCGGCTGTTGATACCACTAATCATACTATTCTCCTAGATAGACTAGATATAAGGGACTAGCCCTCTGCTGGTTTCACTCTTACTTGTCTGAAGGTTATCAGTATGTAGATTTATAAGTAGATGGCTCTAAGCTATGTTATATAAAATGTGGCGTTAAAAAAAAATAGTAAAAGATCTTGATGTGATTATTGACTTTGGTCTCTCATTTGAAATCAATGATCTGAATTCATTTGACCCTCATGTAGAACATTACCAGGACAGCCTTCTTTCACCTTAGCAATATTGCTAAGCTAAAAATATATATACTCTCCATTAAGATGAACCACTAATTAATACCCTGGTTACTTTTAGATTAGATTATTGTAATGTCTTGTTGTCAGTTCGTACAAATTCTTAAGTCAGAATAGATAGGATCACATAACCACATGTTAATTACACTTCATTGGCTTTCAATTAAAAGTATAAACTTCTTCTATAAAGCTCTAGATGATCTCGCCCCACAATATTTAAGTGAACTATTGATATTTCATGATCCACCTCGCCTGAATTCAAATGGTGCAGGCTGCTTGCAGGTTGCTCAGTGCTGAGCCTAAACCCCAATTTTAAGGCCAATATTACACACTCCTACACAGATTTTTTTTAGGTTGTTTATCTGTTATAACCAGATGAGGATGAGTTTCCCTT
>JAOUQT010251399.1:0-17229 GCA_025769995.1 Xyliphius kryptos | reverse complement strand
ACGCATTCCACTGTCTACTACATAAAGATTTTCAACTGAAATATTTTATTCATTGAGATCTAGGATGTGTTATTTTTCTGTTCCTTTTATTTTTTTGAGCAGTGTATTTACCAATTCTCTCATGGTTGATTTGAAAACAAGCGGATCCTCTAACTTCTGTGTTCTGGATCCTTTAACTTCATGCTCTGCCTCCAAACTGAGCTGCACTTGCATTATGGTTCTTAGTTTTCAGATGTTCCTATAGGATGAATGCACTGTTGTATTCTCATTGCAACTGAACGTAGTGAACCACGTGCTTGTACCAAAGGGTTCGGTATGAATACCGGTACACCCTTATAATACACAGTACAGTCCTGTTCTTAACGTTACATTGAGTTATGCAAATATACCTCTGTTGTCTCTTTAATGCCCAGTGTGAATTCATGTAAGTCGTCACTTTCTTTACGTAGCGCCTTCATCTCCTCTTGGCTTCCTACTGAGAAATCCTCTCGGTCACTACGAGCCTTTAACTCATCCATTTCCTTCTGAAAGTGGGCAATCTGCAAAAAATAAAAAATAAATCTGTGTCAGCGACATGATGGTGCTACAAATAAAATAAGGCAATAGTTTACGAGAGAGTGTGCATTATTGTTAACAAATCATGGGAAAGGTGCTAATAGACGATTATCTCTTTACTGTGATTAAAAAAAATAAAAATAAAACCATACAAAGCCTTGAGTACCTAAATGCCTTTATAAAACTGTTATAATTACACTATAAAAAACACAAGGAGTAAAATATGTTTATTTCAAACAAACTGTTAATAAACTGGTCTTCCGTGACATACTTTAGTCCATTTAAAAAAAACATAAGAGGATGAACATTAAGTATTAACAATCATAACCTTAATCCTGAACTGGTAATATCCACATTCAATATTGGGACGACTTAAAACAGAATGACAGCAGATTTATCCCCAGAGAAAATAAAGCCATTTTTGTGGCGGGTTCTTCACACTGACTCATCTGATAAAGAACCTTTGGGTTAAAAGCAATAAAAAACGTGTATGGTGCTGATGACTCACCTCTTCCCTAATTCCTGACATTACAGGATCAGAATCTTTCGTCTGCCCCAAAAGTTTCCCAACAGCTTTGGCCGATGAGCCCTGTAAAGCCAAAATACAAACGAAATCACACAATATGCAGGAGGAGGAAACCTCACTGAAGCCGCAATATAAAAGATTTGTTATTTTTCATTACTGTGACTGTCTGTCGCCCTAAAGGTTACTTTTCAGTTACCGTAACAAACCCCACAGTGCATCATCATTGACATTTAACCATCATCATCATCATTTTGTTGATGTCAAAAATGTAACAAGGAGGAAAAAACATTAAAAAAAAAAAAAAAAAAAAAAAGACAAATGATGTGAAATATTTACCTAATGTTTAAAATTGTGGTGTGACTAGTAAAGCTCCAGCAATGGAGTAATGTAATAAATTATTAATTATTGAATTGGGTTAAAAGATGAAGTAGGGTTAGGACTGTTTTAGCTATTACATTAAAAACAATCTGGTTTCTTTTCTAACATGAACGTGAATATGTTTGAGTGGTGCGAGGGCGTGATGGGTGGAGCTTTTGGACAGGTTCAGGATGCAGGTCAGATAAGTGGTGGCACCTACCAGGGATTATCTGTTAGTGTTGCCATCTTAGTGACATTTTTGCTGCATTAAATGACCCTCACGTGCCTTTTATCAACCTTCTTATTTTTGGATACTGAGGGGAACACACGTTCCTCGTTAGGAGTAGTGGGTTCTGCCTTGGGCCCCCCATTCCACAAAACACTCAGTGCTCAGTCTTACAGTCTGTAAAGACCCACATATGCAAATGAACTGCACACTGCATGCCCCCACCCTATTTACAGAGAATGTAAATGTAAAGCTCTGGGGACAAAAATAAATAAATTTAAAAAAAAAATCAAGAGACCAAAAATTATCAGTGATTTTAACTCTCTGAATTTACTGTTTAAAGGTATATGTTTGAGTAAAACGAACATTGTACTTTTATTATATAAACTACTGACATGTCTCCAAAAATCTCCCAAGCAAAAATGTAGTATTTGTTGGCAGAAAATGAGAAATAGTCAAGATAACGAAAAAAATGCAGTGCTTTCAGACCTGGAATATTGCAAAGAAAACAAGTTTATGTTCATTTAGAAACAAAAATACTAATGGTTCAACTCAGAAAGAGTTCAGAAATCAATATTTGTTAAAATAACCATGAATATGAATCACAGCTTTCATACATCTTGGTATGCTTTCCACCAGTGGTACACATTGATTTTGGGTGACATTATGCCACACTCCTGGTGCAAAAATTCAAGCAGTTTAGCTTTTTTTGATGGCTTGTGACTATCCAACTTACTCTTGCTTACTTTCCAGTGGTTTTCAATGGGGTTCAGGTCTTGATCTGGTGGTCCTTCATCCACACATTGATTGACCTAGCTGTGTGGCATGGAGTATTGTCCTCAGACTTGGGAAAGATTGTTAAAGCAGAAGGAAGCAAGTGTGTAACTCCCTTCGATTTAAAGATGACAGCACAATTGTTCTTATTAATACCGTTTAGGTTCATTCCTAAATGTGAGAACTGTTAACACAAATAACGGTCTCAATATTGATCTTTCCGTCATGTAACTAAATGAATTTACATCATGACTTTAGACATATCACAAAAATGCATTTAAATTTACATTCATAATAGTAAAATAAATAAAATCTTTAAGCAGTCACAAATAAAACACAAACCTCTTGGCTGCATTAAATAACAGCGAGTACATGCTTCATGCTTCTGACAGCTAGACATACCGAAAAGAACACTTGATTCTAACATTGGAACTTTAGAAGCTTTGGAACTTGGGAAAACCTAATATTCTTTATGTCCATAAGGTAAGGAACCAAAAAGTGAAATCCAAATATAATCTGCCTAGGCAAGCAGTTAAAAAGTGTTTTTCTAGGATAACCTTGTGTGTGGCTTGATTCATACATCCTTCTCAAAAGATGAACCTGACCAAGTCCAGCCTTGCTGAAGCATCCCCAGATCATCCTCAATCCTCCACTAAATTTCACAGTGGATGCAAGACACTGTGGCTTGTACGCCTCTCCAGGTCTCCGTCTATTCATTAGATGACCAGGTGTTGTGCAAAGCTGAAAACTGGATTCAGTCCTCTATGGTTCAATCCTTGTGGTCTTTTGCAAACTCCAGCCTGGCTCTCCTTTGCTTATCATTGATAACAGGCTTTAATTTAGCTTTACATGACTTAAGCCCTGCCTCTAGGAGCCTGTTTTGAAATGGTCTTGGCCTTGCAGTTCACCCCAGCTGCCATTGGCCATTCCTTTTGTCATCCTGAGGTTGCTGACTAACATTCAAATAAGATGACTCATCCCGGTTAGTGAAGAGTCGATTTCGCCCTCAAGAGGAAGATGAATAATCACAAGCCGCCAAACGAAGCTGAACTGCTTGAATTTTTGCACCAGGAGTGGCATAAGGTCACCAAAAAGCAGTATAAAAGACTTGTGGAAAGCTGTGATTAAAAAACATGGTTATTCCACCAAATATTGATTTCTGAACTCTTCCTGGGTTAAAACATTAGTTTAGTTGTTTCCAAATAAGTATTAAATTGTTTTCTTTGCATTATTTGAGGTCTGAAAGCACTGCTTCTTTTTCCTTATTTTGACCATTTTTCATTTTCTGCAAATAATTTTTTTTTTGCTTGTAATATTGGAGACACGATGTCAGTAGTTTATAAAAAAAAAAAACATTGTTCATTTTACTAAAACCTATAACCAGTAAAATCCGAGATAATTTTAATTAATTTAATTAATTAATTAAAGACCATTAATTAATGGTCTCTTAATTATTTCCAGAACTGTAAATGCATCTTCGGTGTGACGAGAAAACAAATCACTGCTTTTATCAATGTGTGTATATAAGCTTTGAAACTAAAACATTTTTTTTTTTTAGGATCACTTTGCAGTCACAAGCTCGCTCGGATAACGGAAGAGGGTTGAATGCATATGATCAGTTTCATCCCATATAACATTTTAATGAAAAGTGTTAACATTTATTAACACATTTATTCATGTAATTTACATAAAATCTAGACAAAGCATTAAAGTCTTGGCATTATTATTCCTTTATTCTACTTCTTCAAATGCAGGCAAATTTACTATTACGCAAATAAGGTAAGGACACCATTTGGCGACTTCCTAGCAACTTAAGGGTTAGCCAATAGATACTTTCCCTACTAAGGAGTTGGCAACAGTGATCTCTCCCTCTGTGTATTGGTGATGAAGATCGTCAGTGGCACTTAATGAACGTTAAATCAAATATTGTCTGTCAAAATGAACCGACAATTAGCATTGATAATCTTGGAAGTTAGAATTCTGCAAACTGTGACAATGGAACACCACAGAACACATAACTAAGTGTTCAAACTCTTTATTCTTTGTCCTGCTTTTTTTCCTCACTACAAGTTGGCGGCAGAGCCAAACGCAGCGCAAGTAAACGGAGGACAAAGAAGGAAGGAATGGAGGGAGAAGGAATGATCCACACAAGAAAGCTTACTGAATTAGATTAATAAGTTAAACAAAATACTGTTAAAGCCCAGTATTTTTTTCTGTATGAGAATTTTGTGTTGTTCTGCCTTTGGTTTAAGAAACCCACCTGGTGTTGCACCCACAAATCTATTAGAAATCGTTTTGAAGTCAAAATAAAACACCTGATAAAGTCACACAGAACTTTAAATGATTGTTTTTAAAGGTGTATTAAGTGGAGTACACTGTATCACAAAAGTGAGTATACCCTTCACATTTCTGCAGATATTTAAGTATATCTTTTCATGGGAAAACACTGACAAAATGAAACGTTGCCACAATGAAATGTAGCCTGTGTGCAGCTTATATAAGAGTGTAAATTTATACTTCCCTCAAACTAACTTAATATTCAACCATTCATTTCTAAACCACCAGCAACAAAAGTGAGTACACCCTTAAGAAACTACATCCCTAAAATTCCAAATTGAGCACATTGTCATTTTCCCTCCAAAATGTCATGTGACTCATTAGTGTTACTAGTTCTCAGGTGTGTGTATAGGGAGCAGGAGTATTCAATTTTGTAGTGCAGCTCTCACACTTTTATACTGGTCACCTCATGGCAAAGTACTCTCTGAGGATCTTAAAAGAAGACCAAGGCTACAAGAAGTCAGTCTATCAGTGCTCAGACCATACGCCACACACTACATCAAATTGGTCTCCATGGCTGTCAAACCAGAAGGAAGCCTCTTCTGAAGTCTGTACTCAGGAAAGCCCACAAACAGTTTGCTGAAAACATGTTCTATGGTCTGATGACCCCAAGATTCATTTGTTTGGTTCAGATGGTCTCGAGCATGAGTGGCAGAACTACAAAGATAAGTATGTCATGTCTACAGTCAATCATGGTGGTGGAAATGCCATGGTCTGGGGCTGCATTAGTGCAGCAGGTGTTGAGTTACATTTTATTGAGGGATGAATAAACTCCAATAGGTAATGTGAAATACTGAAGCAGGGCATGATCCCCTCCCTCTGGAAACTGGGTCACAGGGCAGTGTTCCAGCATGATCATGACACCAAACACACCTCCAAGGTGACCACTGCTTTATTAAGGAGGCTGAGGATAAAGATGATAGACTGGCCAAGCATGTCATCAGACCTAAACCCAAAAGAACACCTTTGGGGCATCCTCAAGCAGAAGGTGGAGGAGCGTAAAGTCTCGCATTTCCGCCAGCTCCATGATGTTGTCATGGATAAGTGGAAAAGCATTCTAGTGGCAACCTGTGAAGCTCTGCTAAACTCCACACCCAGGAGAATTAAGGCAGTTCTAGAAAATAGTGCCACATAAAATATTGACACTTCAGGAACTTTCACTAAGGGGTGTACTCTTGTTGCCAGTGGTTTAAACATTAATGGCTGTATAATGAGTTATTTTGAGGGAAGAATACATTTACACTGTTAAATAAGCTGCACACAGAATGGTTTTCAATGTGTCAAAATGTAATTGTCAGTGTTGTCCCATAAAAAGGTATATTTAAATATTTGCAGAAATGTGAGGGGTGTACTCATTTATGAGATACACTGTATTTGTTTTAATCACATCAGATTAATAATGGTAAAGGCTAAATTAATAATTATGATAATTAGTTTATATGTCTTCTGATTACAATTTGTAACTATTCTTGGATTTTATCAATTCTTAAGATCAAGTCATGCTACATGTCAGGTTATTTTAAACATGTGTAGATATTTTGGAGAGTAAACCTGTGCTGGTTGTGAGGAAGCAGTACTGGGTTTCTGGACTGCAGCTGATGGAGTGCTGCTTTGAGCAGGACGGGTCACTAGATGAGCACATATAAAAAAAATAAGCAACAAATAGATTAATTAATTATATACTTTTACTTGGGAATCAGAATAAGACAAAAGACACTTTTTCTTAACCTCTGTATATTATATATCTCCAGTATATCTAATTAAATATAACCAGAGCTTTTTTTGAAATATACTCAATTTCTTTGTGTTTAACAAACTGCACAGTCTAATGGAGATCGACAGTTGGGAGTATAACCAGCCTTCAGAACACTGCTTTCCACTGACAATACAGTATGAACTATTCATTTTAAGGTTTATAAGTTATAAAAAAAAATATTTTTAAAACAACAAATTAAAACACAACAATACACTCAACAATATTAACCAAGGAAATGTTTATGGTTTAATTCAAAGTTAAATATTATTAGCAGTTTAGAAACTTTTCATTTGAATTACCTCCAGGAACAGAGGGCTTGTTGATGATAAATGGTGGCTTATGCTGATTTGTGGAATCTGATGGGATTTTAGGAGTAGAGGTGTGGGAAAACTTTGGTGCAGCTACTGAAACTGCTGGGGCAGGAGTGTCTGCTGCTAGAAACCTACACACACACACGCACACACACACACACACACACACACATATCTGTTAAACACAATCATGCTAAGTGGTTTTATAAAACTTTTGGTTTTATAAAACACATTTTCAAATAGCAGTGTTAGAGATAGTGTTTTCCCTTTAAAAAAAATCCAATACCACATATTTAGCCAATATGTAGGCAATTTTTTTTAATAAAACAATGTGGCAAAAAAAAGCATGATATGATAACTATGATTATTTCAAAACTGTGTATCATACTGGTAGCCCTTGCATTCATCAGTACCCAAGAAATAACTCTCAGTGGTGACCACTGATGTACAGTATCTAAAATGGTTAAAGCTAAAGCCCTGGCTCGAGGTAGTCAGTTCAATTTTACTAAAAGTAATTATAAATTATATTATGTATGTATTAATTGCTGTAACTAATTTGTCAAATGTTCTAGTCTTTAGTATCGGTTATGTCCCAGAAAAAACAAACAAAAAAAAAAACATCTTACCTGTCACTCAGGTTGACTCGGATATTGGGGGTTGCTGGTTCTGGTGGGCCCTTCTGCCCAATAATAGGTGAAGCAACAGTGACTTGTGTTGATGTACCTAGACCCTCCGTAGGGAGCTTAGCAGCAAGTGCATTGAAGGAGATAGAAGAAGCTGTAAGACCATGGAGAACGGCGGGGCCAGTGGTAGCAGCAGTCGAAGGTTTGGGAGCAGCAAAGGAGAAACCAGATAAGGATGGGAGTGTGGAAGCACTGGACTGAGCAGAGTTAAAGGATAAAAGTGGGGGTGTACTGGAAGCTGGGGGACTGGTAAAGGAAAAGGGAGCAGAAGAGGATGAGGAAACTGGAGCAGGAGCCGGTGGAGCAGGAGAAGAAGCAGCAGTGATGGAAGAGAATTTAAAAGATGGGAAAACAGGAGGAGGTTTGGATACTGTAACAGGTTGAGATTGTGGAGCTGATTCTGAAATGAGAGACGTCGCATTACAAACAAGTCACTAAAAACTGATAACGCAACAAAACACGAGAGTGTGCATTATTGTGAATTGAGGTGTTAAGCTTCGTGCCGGGCTTTACACCTTTTTCCTTTGATTTATTCACAATGATGCACAACCTTGAGTAACTTTTTGCTTTTATGAAACAGTTACAAACACATTATGATCGAAAAAAAGGTTTGATTGATAAATGCATTTTTAATAACCTGGTCTTCAGCCACATAATCTAGTCCTGTTTTTAAAGCGAATGTTGATTGTGGTGTTAATTGTTGAGTCATGGTTGTTCTAACTATCAAAAAGCACCATCCAGTGGCCATATTACAAAACAATTTAGAAACAGTCATTATGAAACTCAAATATAAATAACAAATATAAAACGGGTAGTTTCAGTCCTTGAATCCATTTGGCTAAGCAGTTTGTCCAGCCATTACATTATTGACAGTAATGCAAATCTCTCTGACCAGTCATGTGACACACAATACAGTTTTCCTAAACTGTGCTCCATAATTTGGCCACTAGATGGCAGTATTTGTAAAAGGAACTGGAAAACGTACTCTGTGATCACTTCAAAAACAAAACTTGATTATAGTTTGTAACCGTTTAATAAAAGCAATAAGACACTTGAGGTCATGTATTGTGAATAAAAAAAATCACGGGAAAGAGGTCTAATGGTGCTTCGTCTCGTGCCCAACACCTCCTCGTGATTCATTCGCAAGAAGGCACACACTCTCGTACCTTATTGCTTTATTAGAAACCAGTTCAGGAACTTACTGGCTAATGGAGGTTTTTCTCCATCCAGTGTCAGTCTGCTGGCAGGTTTCACCAGCTGTTTGGCTTCTGCGTTAAGATTGAGCAGTGAGAAAGGGCACAGCACTCCATCAGTAGAGAGGACCAGCAGTGTCGGGGCAGGTGGAAGAGACTTGTCATTAGCTGGAGACGATAACATTGGTAATGTGTCCATCAAGTGTATACAGTTAACGGTTTCACAGTTTGACATAACCTTAATATTATTTAGAATATGGTATGATATTAAGTTAAGAAAATTAAGCATGAGTTTCTTACATATGTAGATGTTCCCTTGGCTGGTATAGTCAATGCCCATTCCCACAGGAAGTGTGTCATCATTGCTCAGGGTGACAGGAAGTTCTCCTCGGCTTTCCTCCTCCAGCATCCACAATTCCCAGTTTACCTGTGTGAAGCCAAGGTAGTCAAAATGGATTGTTCTTTAGCTAATCTACAAATGAAACAGCCGGATACACTATGGGCTGTTAACTCTGCAGATCTATGGACTACATTTGAAAATAAGCACATCATGGAAACTAAACACACCCAAGAAGAGAAATCACATTAATATAAAGAGGAAGTATGGTCTGCCTGAATTCGAAACCGTTTTTACCTTGTCTTCTTGCTTGGCAATTATGCCGATATCAATGGAGGCAGCTGATGCAGCCAGCACGAGATCCCTGTTGGGAGAAGTGTAAAGAAAAGTTTTAATTTATTGTACTAGTAGAGAAGATAAATCTGAAAAGACATAAGGAGAGAGAACATACCACTCTTCAATGTGGTTGAGAAAATAGTGGTGCTGTCTCTCTGTGCAACTGCCGTAAACAATGTCAGAAAAGTTTAGGAACCTTTCTTCTCTTCTCTCGTCTTTTTTCTAAATTCACAATCACAAAACAAAACAAGAATAGAGGACGTCATTCTGCAGCCCGGAAATAAATGTTGACATATCCATCCATAACGTACAACCCACAGTTTGTGGACCGCAGACAATCAGATTTTATTCCAGTACTAAATGCATTAATACCAAGTTAGAACAGCAAGGATATGATTGTTGGATCAACATGTGTTCACTGAGCCAGAACAACAAAATTATTTTAAATGGCTAGAAACAAGGGTTCTAGTTTGACTTTTATAGTGGTTCAGAGATGTTCTTTGTATTAAACTATTAGTGTATAAGCACAATCGGTTTAAAAAAAAAGGGGGTCTTCCTTGGATTTGTACCAAAAGGCTGAAAGCATAAATTTGATTTGTAGGTTTTCAGCTTTTAACCTTGATTGGCACCATCTCATCAAATTATCTTCTGCTCAACTCTGCAGTCATGGTCACTCACTCACAGACACTACATAGGGGCAAGTTGGAGCAACCAATTCATTTTGAATACGCTTTTGGATTGTGGGAGGAAAAGGGGGAAAACTACACCCAAATTGGAATTCACACCTGGATTCCCAGTGCGGAGAGATGGCCGTGCTAACCACAAACCAACCTGGAAATTAAAATAGAATAAATTCCTGCATGTATTTGCGTAATAACATTTAAAGCCTTTTTCAAGGTCTTTTGACTCTGGCATTGCGTGTAGATGTTTGAGTATCACAGCCAAGTGTATATTTACATTGCAATGTTCTCTTTTTTGTAAGTCGCTTTGGATAAAAGCATCTGCTATATGACTAAATTTAAATGTACTGTTATTCATTAAACATTAACAAAAATAAAATTTATGTAACTGTTGGGTTAATTCTTCAAGTAAACAAATTATTAATAAAAGTAGGTTGGATGCTCCTTATACAATGACAACATTCATTCTCTAAAATATTCAATATTGTCCTGTTTTTCTTTTCATCCAATTAATAGAAAAAATACTCGACAGATGAATCGAATTTTAAAATATCCATTAGTTGCAGCCCTTAAACAAATGCAAGAGGCCTTGTTCTACACCACATTAAATGAAACACTCAGAGGGTATATCTGTAGCCTAAGCCCAGGGGGAGAGGGGGAAAAAAAGAAAGAAAAAAAACTCACAGGAAGTGTAACAACCACAAGATCAGGTGGTGTTTCTGGAGAGCCGTCTGCTGCCGCATACACCACAGCAAAGTTATATGTACTCAGCCATAAAACATCCAGCACTACAAAAGACAAAACCACAAACACCTTTACTTCGAGCTCATTGGCACTTGAGCATATTAACACAAAACCAGAAAGAGACATCTCTTAAATCTTGCCTTTGCCTCACTAGAAAACAAAAACAAGTAGCCCTATTAAGTACAACTTCATTTACAAAAGCCAATCACAAATCACAAAGGAACAAATGTTTTTGACCATAACAACATAACTCAGGCAAAAATATGACATAGGGTTTGGTAAGAATGAATTGTATTAAATTGTAATGTAGCAATGACAGGCCAGACACATCAAGTATAATTTACCACACGTCTACTGTTTCTAGTGCTTCAGTTTTATGTCTTTGAACCAAACGTTGAGTTCCTAAAGTGAGTTTGTTGGGTAGCCTGAAGGTGATACGAGTTTTTAAAGCCATGTTTATACATTAGTCATTTTTTATGTCAGGATACGCACTTCATTTTCACGTAAATTATTAAACAATAAAATGTGTATGATTTCTTTATTAAATGACAGTTAATTTCAAATGAAAGTTATGAGTTTTGTTGTTTTTTTTTTTAGAAATTTGATTAGTCTCTGCTTTGGTTTTGTTAAAAATGTCCACCACTGAGGCTGGTATTGCAAATCTTTGTCATTCCATGTTATATTTTGTGCATTTTGTTAATTTATGCTTTATAGCCATTTGTGCATTGCATATGTAATATGTTGGTGGCTGTTCTCCTGTCAACAAGTGTAAATGTGTTGCATGAGCATGGCATCTTGTGTATGGTGTCTGTTCTAAACTCCTTCCTGTTAATGGTTTTGGTCGTATTGGGACGTTGGAATGGATTTTGTAGTTTATTCAGGTTTTGTTTTATCCAATCTTTTTATCACGTTTTGTATTGTTGCATGTTTCATATGAGGGTGGGAGCTTGCAGTTTTAGTGTGCAGGCATTCTGGTAAATTAGTGGATGCGACCAGCCCCACCCACCCAACAAAGACTACTCACACTTCTTTTTTTCTTTAATCTACTCATTATTGCACCATGACATCCAGGGCTGACAGCAAAGTAGGAATTTCATTGTACACGGAAGCATGTTCCCTGTTTATACTGTGAATATGACAAAGCTTTGAATTTAAAGTACCCATGTTTTTTTGTAAGTTGCTATTTTTTTTACTGCTTTGATTACAAAGTACAATCGAGACATTTAACCATGTGAACACCCCAAAAAAAAACTGAACACTCTAGGTATCCTTTAAAGATCTATTATAAAAAAAACTATATAGTTTCAGTCTTTAATTCTGATTGGCTGAGCCATTTGTCCTGCTGTAACATTTCTGACAATAATGCATACCTCTGACCAACTTCACAATCATATCAGTGCCTGATATACAATACATTATTTTGCCATGTTTTTTTTTTTTTTTTTTATAAATTAAGTTCTGTAATTGGGTCTCGAGATGGCAGTACTTCATTGTTAGAGAAACCAGGAACTCTGATTAGCTTTTACTTTAAAAAAAAAAAAAAAGGATTAGCTCACGTCGCTGAAGCACAATTTTGCTTTTAATGAAAGGCATGTATGAACCAAACCTTGTTTTAACATTATTGTAATGTGTTGGTAACCAGTTTATTAAGGCAATAAGGCACTCGCGTGGTGTATTATTGTGAATAAATCCTGAAAAATAGGTGTTAACAGCACTCCGCTATGCGCTGTGTCTAACAACATCTCTCTTCCTTGATTTATTTGCAATAATGCATGTCCTCTTGTATCTTGTTGCTTTAGTTATTTTTTGTGATCATGGATCAGTATCAGACCAAAAGCTTTTCTATGGCTGCACAATAATGGAACCTTAAAAGACCCACTAGGTATCTTGGTCAATTTGAACAATTTCTTAAACCCATCAACACCTGCCTCATCCACTTTCCACAGACACCAAACAACTAAGGATGTTTTGGTTTGGTTTTTCTTTTTGATAAAAAAACTTATTTAAAATATTTTTTATGTTAAACAGAATGTGTTTTCATTTTTAAAAATATTAAAAACAGATCCACTGTACACTTAGAGTAACTTAGGTGATGAAGCTGATTCTGATCCACACACTAGTCTTAATTTCATCAGAGAACATTACCTTTGACAGGGTTCTCAGAACTATAGAAACTTGGACAAGGGATCACCTTCTTTTCTTGCAAAGCCTAAATAAAAAAATAAAACAAAATAAAATGTAGGTGAAAGTTACAAAGGAGAGGACTGGACAGTAATATGGTGTAGAACTTTGTACTTACGGGAGTATACTGTACGACTGTTGCATTCTGTTTCCCTGCAGAAACTTGTTTTCCTTTAGGACTCCAGCAAACTGCGAATATGCAGATACATCAACAAACAGTGTTTACGGACAGTTCCTGGGTCAATATTCAATAAGTCTTACTTTAGATTGCGGGTAAAGGGCCTATATGTAATAACAATAAAATATAAACCATAAAAAATGAACTTTACACAAAGTTCTAAACAGGCAACTATATTTAGTATACTTACTGCAGGTGATGCCCTCGGAGGCAGGAAGTTGTGCGCTCACGGTTATGCTGTCTTTTACATCTAGCACCATCATACTACCATCCAATAGACAAACAGCCAGCCGAAATGCCTCCATGGGACTCCATTTCAGGTCTTGTACAATCATACCTTTCTCAGAACTGGGTTTAAAGGATGCAAAGGGGATTTTCTCCTGTCTAGCCTGTATAGAAAATTAAAGGATTGTTTTTAAAAATTTTCAAAGTGAGGTGCACTACTACAATACGCTGATAATTAGTTACATTACCGTGTTGAAGAATGTGCGGACATCATAGAATTCCAGAGTGAGAGTGGTTTCCTTACTGGTGCAACAAACCGATAGAGTGAGTTCATCGCAGCAGAGAGCAAGGTGGTGTATGGGAAGGGTGAGGTTCACCTCTTGGCCTTTTACAGTGTCCACTAGGACAGAGAAGTGAAAATCATTAGTTAAAGTTTTGAAAAGAATTTACAACAAGGTCAAAGGGAAGACTGCACAACATAAAAATTCATCTTATCTACTAAAATATTAGTGTGTGGAGCTGCCAGACATGGAGAGACAAACTGATTTTTGGAGACTTAAAAAGTTTTACCAATGATGTTGGGGTTTCCCTTCGCCTTGGCAGCAGAAATGATGTCCTTGGTTAAAAAGACCTTAAGCTTTCTGTCCTGGCCCACAAATGTCAGTCCATATTTGTTTGAAATGGCAAGAAGGTTTGAGCGCTCTTTGGGTAAATCTTCCGGTGAATCAAACACCCGTACTTTTATCATCTGACGGAGCTGAAAATCCTGAAAAATAGATCACTTTATTCAGGTTTTATAAGACAACTAAAAAAATATGTTGAAAGGTCAAAGAAACTGTAGTGTAAGCTACCATGTCCATTTATACTGCCAAAACTTAGAATTTCTTTACTGGAAAAGAATTTTTTTATTAAACAAATTTAATGAGTTTGGTTGACAGTGGTTTGCAAGTTTGCCTATCAGTGCTGGGAATTCAGGTTCGAATCCCAATTGGGATGGAGTTTCCATGTTGTCTCTGTTTCCACATGTTTTTTTTTTTACCCAGGTTCTATGGTTTCCTCCCATAATCTAAAAAAATGGATTCAAGGTGAATTGGACTCCATATAGTGTGTGTGTGCGTGAGTGTGTGCCCAACAATAGAATGGCACACCGTCCTGGGTGTATCTGCTCAGTGCCCAAAACTTTATACCCTGGATTGGAATAGGGAACCCCTTTCCCCACCGTGACCCTAGTAGAGGATTAGGTGGAGGATTATGACATTTAGCAGACACTTTTATCCAAAGTGACTTACAAATATCCCACTTAATAGTTGGGCTCATAACACAGGGTTACATGGTGCACCCCTGGAGCAATGAGGGTTAACACACTGTTTCCAACTTTGTGTTTTTGTCGCTATATTTATTGACTTTTCAGACCCAGACATAGTATTTTAAAAAACGACTAGCGACAATCTAGTGACTTTTTCTCATGTTGTTGGAGAATTTTGAAGACACTTGTTCTTTCATTTCTGTCCATGAGCCCATTCCACAACAATCGTAGTAAACAGAAAAGACCCGTTATCGCTCCATGTGTAAACGGCCATTGACCCCGCCCCCTAATGACAGAGCAGGATGTAAATATAAATGCCTTTATCTTACAGTGTTGGGTCACTTATCTCATCCATAGTGTGATCATCTATGTAAAAAGATAAACATCTAGCTAAAAACATGTGGGTCTAGTGCAAAGGCAAAACAACTTATTTGAAGCTCATCTTTAGTTCTAACATTTTAGGGTGTTTTTAAAGAACCTTCTGTGCCACAATGTTTATTCCTTAAACATGCAAATTGACTACTTTGCGATGGCGTCATTTAGGGAGGACGGCCAATAGCTATTTTCCTTACTGAAAAGTTGGCAACAGCGCAGCCAGAACAACTTTCCACGCGAGTCCACAGCTGTCGAGTCGTTTCCAGTGCAGCAGTGTAGTACAAAGTGTTAAATTAATCGCTTTACATATTTAACAAACTAAATAATTTAAATAACGTCACTGCATATTGAGTTTATATTAAGACAGATCAATCATAGTTTAAATTGAACTGGACCACCAAACAGTTAAGTTAAATCTCAACGTTGTGCTGTAATTTCTAACTTGTTATGTAGTAAATAGATTCATTACGAAAAATGTATTTAGCAGAAAGCCATGAGGTTCAGTGTTTACATCGTAACAAGCTACTAAAGTTCCCAGCTAGCATAGCGACATTAGCCCAGCCACCTTAAAGAGACTAACATTCTGTTTTACCTTCATTTCCCGTTCAGCGGGATCAGAATTCGGATCTTCGCTCATGTTTGTAACTTCTTCAGTTTACAACTTCAGCGGAAAAAAACAATGAATTAATGTTATTAAGCAGCGGTCTTATTCTGACGCATTTCCATTACTTCCGAGCTCAACTGAAATCGCGCGCAGCGTGTGACGTCAGAAAGCCACACGAGGCAAGTTTCAACGGTAAAAGTCAGTTAGGCAAATTAAAGGTCTTATTATATCAACTTACACTTTTTTGTTCTGAGTCAGGGTTATTGTTTTATTTAAATTTAACAGTAATTTCATGATAAAATTTTATTTTCAAAATGTTGAACCATTTTCCTAAATTTTGAAATTACGTTTAAGTAGAGGGGCGGCATGGTGGCTTAGTGGTTAGCCTGTTCGCCTCTCAGTGCTGGGGATTCCCAGTTTGAATCCTGATCTGGGTGGACTTTCCATGTTCTTCACGTGTTCGTGTGGGTTTTCTCCAGGTTCTCCGCTTTCCCCCCACAGTCCAAAAAACATGGATTCAATGTAAATTGACTGCTCTAAATTGCTCTGTTTAGTGTGTGTTTGTGGGTGTGTGCCCAGCGATAGATTGGCGCCCTGTCCTGGGTGTATCTGCGCACAGACACATACCACATGGAGAAATTGAAAGGATTTAATTTATCTTAAAAATCATGTTTTTGGACTGTGGGAGGAAACCTACACGGACATGAACATGACATGGAAACTTCACCCAGATCGGGATTCAAATCCCCAGCACTTAGAGACGAACGTGCTAACCCCGAAGCCACCATGTCGCCCCTCTACTTAAACGTAATTTAAAAATTTGAGAAAATGGTGCCGCCCTTTATAGTATCATTTTATATAAAAAGAAAACTAAGTATTAAATATTCACTCTGTTTAATAGGTAAAATTTGGTTGTAGAAAGAATAAACAAAGCATTTTGGGCTGTGTGATTTGTATGTTCTCTCCATGCTTGCATGAGTTTCCTTTCACATTTCAGACGTCTGACCCAAATTAGAATTAGTGGTATATAAAGTTATAAACGCACATTTTGCCACATTTTACTTTGTCAAGCGCCAAAAAAAAAGGCAAAAGTATCTCAGAATTCTTACTTTTTATTTTAGAATTCTAATTTCTTCCAAATTAATATTAAAAACGAAACCATGCAACCATGGCACTGATTGTTTTTATGTAATATATGTAGTATAAAAAATATTACACATTATCATGTAAATTAAAATTTATTTATGTTTTCATTATAATGTGATTTTACACTTAATATACATTGTTAAATGATTATTTAGGGTTTTTGATAAAAACAAAAACTAGCACATATCATTTCCCTGACCTGATAGCAGTGGCAGGCCAGCATGGCTTTCAAAACCTCCTCTAAAGGCCTAAAAATATCTTAACCACAGGCTAATGTTAATTACATTTTGACTCAGTCTGTAATCTTGGTTTTTCAGTTGACAACTTTCAGATCAGGTCACGAAAACTGCCCGTTCCTGCAGATTCATTCTGTATAACATCAGGAAAATCAGACCTTTC
>JAOUQT010251189.1:0-17232 GCA_025769995.1 Xyliphius kryptos | reverse complement strand
CAGAGGGTCGATGCAGCACCCTGGAGCCATGAGGGTTAAGGGTCTTGCTCAAAGACCCACATTGGTAACTTCAGTGGACCTGGGATTTGAACCCAGAACCTACTGATTGATAGTCCAACACCCCAACCACTGAGCTACCACCTCCCTCTCAGCAGTTATTTAAATAAATAAACTCAAAGGGTCCAAACTTACACCCAACCAACAGTCTATTTGTTAATCCTTTCCTCCGTATTGTTTAAATAGCAACGCTGCTTGTGAATATACCACCCCGATGGGCGTGGCCATCTCGGAATGAGGCGTGTTCAGGTACATTTCTGGTGTAGTATCTCGGCAACAGAAAACAAAAGGAGCGCCGCTGACTGAAAACAACCTGGACCTTTTGACGCACGGGCCACATTTGGATCTAAAATTTGAGGCCGCTCGTGTTTACAAAAGGCATTTAAAGGCAAATAAAAAAAAAGTACATTAGAGCATCAAACACCTCACTAGTGGAGTGTGCCACCTTTTGGGGAAACGCGGACATGGCACTTTAAAGGAACGCAAATAAGGTCTGATTATAGGATATCTTGATGATATAGTTTAGGCAAGTTCAGCGGGCGGGTTAAAAAGCCTACCGCCCCCTGACCTGGACAGGTGTCAACATCTCGTATACATCTTCACTATACTGTGTGTTCTCCATTCACAGTAACATGGAGAACTTCATGGAGCAGCGCAGGTCCAGGTATCCGCAATCTACCAAATTCAGAGCGCCATCATGTTCTTAAAGAGAACGGAAAATGACACGCTGATTGGTACATTGTACGTGACGCCAATGAATATTCAAGAGAATGAGTTCTATGCAGAACACGCGCCTGTGTTGATTCACCGACAAGATAGCGATGAACGTCTCACTGTTGACGTCTGTTGACGTAGCTGCTCGCATTCAGGAAAAGGTACTGACTCTGGCCTACAGGACAGTCCCTGGATCTGCCCCCTCTTACCTTCAGTCCATCTTTACTAGGTACACTTCGACTCGTTCACTACGCTCTAGTGACGAATGTCGCCTGGTGACTCCAACTGACCGAGGCGCCAATTCTCACTCCATTTTATTCAGCACTGCTAAATGGTGGAACGACCTTCCCAACAACATCCGTAAAGCTGACTCACTCAGGATTTTCAAGAAACAATTCTCAAAACCCATCTCTTCCACAGACAGTGGCTTTAAAAAAAAACCCACAACAACAAAAAAAACCCGCCAGATTGAGTTATGCGCAGGGTGGATGGTGCTACAGTGTAGCTGGTTCTTCCTAATAATACTGCCTTGTGTTGTTCTCTCATTTGTAAGTCGCTTTGGATCAAATGTAAATGTCTAAATATTCATTATAGTTCATTTTTAGTTTTCCGTCGCCGAGAAGGCACTACGCCAGAAATACGCCTGAACACACCTCATTTTGGGATGGCAACGCCGATCGGGGTGGATATATTAACACGCAGCGTTGCTATTTAAACGGCGCAGGCGGAATTGCACACTTTTCAAAGCAAAGTATGTTTTTAGGCTTTACAATTAATATTTATGCACATTCAATTTAAAGAAGTTCTTTGTGCCTTTTAAATAATGTCCAGCATCTAATCAGAGCCGATCTGGTGTCTGAGGAAGTGGCGGATAAGCGGCGTCTCGCCATTGATGCTAATTACAGGAAGGAAGTGAAAACGCCTGATCTAATGAGAAGCGGTCTAATCGGGCGTTGGAGACAGACAGGAAGTGGGCAGCGGAACGGGGTGTTTACAGACGAACAGGAAGGAACGGATTGTCCGTCGACCTGCTTTGTCTCGGTTTCGACAGAAATGTTCTAAACGTTGAAGGCATCAGAAACCTGAAGGTTTCCAGTCTGACAATGTGACACGGTCTGAGTCGCTATTCCGGTTCTACCTGAGTATCCAGACCCCAGTGCAAGTCCCCATTCTCAGCGGTCAGATCCTCCACCAGGACCGAGGGGAAGACGCCGACTCGTCCGTTAAACTCGCCCTCCCAGAAGCCGTCGTCCTCCTGGTTGTCCTTATTGAGGATCCGGATCACGGCGCCCTCGGGAAAGGAGAGCTCGTCGTCCGTCTGGCCCTCGTAGTCGTATATGGCCTTCGCATAACTCACTAGGGAGGAATGGGGGAGGGGGGGGGGGGATATTAGAGTGAGATTCATAAAGGTTTTAAATCTGGACCATGACGAAACAATGAGAAGACTGTGAGAGGTGTGTGAAGGGCTGCCCCTTTGGGTGGCATCACTATAGAGAGGCCGCCACATACCAACAAAATGCCAAAATGCAAAAATGTTTCGGCCGCTGGGTAGGTACACCCAGTAGAGGGCGCCAATCTATCACTCACATACACTATACAGGGGAAATTTAGAGCCCCAAATTTATCTTCAATCCATATTTTTGGACTGTGGGAGGAAACCAAACACAGGAAGAACATGGAAACTCCGCCCAGATCGGGTTTCACACCTGCATCCCCCAACGAGGGGCAGATGTGAGGACCACTATGCCACCGTGCCCCCCGGAGACTGAATCACATCTCATTATGTTCCGCTCAATCCTCTACTAGGGTCACGGGGGGCTTCCATGCACATCTAGGGGAAAAGGTTTTGGGCACTGGGCAGATACACCCAGAAGAGGGCGCCAATTGCGGGGCACACACTCACTCATACAACCACACACACACACACACACACATATATATACACTACATGGGGGCAATTTAGAGCAGCTAATTCTTGAATCCATGTTTTTGGAATGTGGGAGGAAACAGAAGAACCCGATGTAAACCCATGAAGACACGGGGAGGACATGAAAACGTCACCCAGATTTGGATTTGCATATTAGTTAGTGCTGGTGTCTGTACGTATCCTGTGTCTGTAATGTGTGCGCACTCACTGTTGGCATCCCCGTTCATGCTGCCCGACGCCAGCTCAGGGTCGGTGGAGTTGCTGGACGTATGCGAGCGCGTATCCAGCGCTGTGAGGGACTGCAGCATACTCAGTATGCTGTTAGACGAGGGGAACGCCAGGTATTTTTCGGGTACGTAACCGATGTGCCCGGCTTTATTCCGTGCCTGAAACATTTAAATATACAGAGAAGCCAGTTTCAGTCCAGATTCTGTGGCAATGATTGGTCTCAGCTGGGTCACATGACTTTATTCCAGCGGGAATGTTTACTTCCTAACTCAACGGCCTCTAATTTTCCGAGTCATCCCGGGAATCGGCACCCGCTGCTGGATGCCTGCTGTGTATTAAAGCAATTAAGTAGGAGAGGGTGGCATTATTCTGAATAAATCACTGAAGAGAGGTGTTGACACAAAGGGGGGTACGGTTACACCTCTTTCCCGTCGTTTATTCGCAATAATACACAACCTCAAGTGCTTTATTGCTTTTATAAAACTGTTACAAACACGATTTGATTCATAAATGTGTTTATTTTAAAACTAAATCGTTAACAATCAGGTCTTACGTGTAATATAGTCTAGTTTTTAAAATGAACGCTGATCACGGAGAATGCCATCTAGTGGCCAAATTACTGAACACAGTTTTAAACAACAGCTGCAACAGGTTTAGTGTTGATCTGAATCAGTGTATATATTAATCTGTATTTTCATTTATGGTACATACTTTGAAATAATGTATTGTATATCGCGCAGTAACATGAATGTAAAGCGCTCAGAGGTGTGCGTTATGGTCAATAACGTCACGGCTGGTCAAACAACCAATCAGATTTAAAGACCTGAACTACACGTTTAATAATCAGACATAGTAATCGATCTTAGCTTTAGCTTTTGCCTACTATGTAGTATGCAGGGGCGATTTCAGACGCAACCCAGTGTCACATCCAGGACTCGAACATGATCACCGGGACAGGACCTACACAAATGTTTGTAGACATCTTGTGAATGTGAATTGTTCAGCCTCTGGGATTGTTTTCTACATTTTGTACAGAGATTTGCACCTTTAACACGAGTAACGTTGGTACGTACTTTAACCCAGTCCTCCATGTCCCCGTCCTCTATGACCTCCAGGACCTCGTGCTCATCGATGGTCAGCTCGTCTGGCTGAGACGCCTAAAACACACAGAAAGATTACAGTTCAATGTTAGTGTAATGTTAGTACGGTTATATGCAAGTGTCGTTCATGGTTGTGTGTTTACATACATGGGATACATAGTGTGTGTGTGTGTTATACAAGTTTGTGTGTATCTGTGTGCATGCATATTTTAAGTGTTTAAGTGTACCATTTAGTCTCTTTTTGTGTATGTTTTGGTGTGTGTGTGTGTGCTTTTGTGTGTATGTTTTGGGTTGGGTGTGTGTGTGTGCTTTGGTGTGTATGTTTTGGTATGTTTGTTTTGTGTGTGTGTGTGCGATCAAGGTTTGAGTGTGTATGTTTTGTGTGTGTATTTTTTGGTGTGCGTGTTTTGATATGTGTGTGTGCATGTGTATGGGGTGCAAGTGTGTATGTTTGGTGTGTGTGTTTTGATATGTATGTGTGTGTGGTGTATGGGGTGTGAGTATGTATGTTTGTGCGCGTGTTTTGATATGTATGTGTGTGCGTGTATGGGGTGTGAGTGTGTATGTGTGTGTGTGTATGTGTTTTTGTACATGTGTGCATATACACATCGGTGTGTATGTATGTACTGGTTGTGTGTGTGTATAGGGTGTGAGTGTGTAATTTTTGGTGTGGGTGTTTTGGTATGTGTGTGTGTGCTTGTGTATGGGGTGTGAGTGTGTATGTTTTGTGTGTATATTTTGGTATGCATGTTTCGGTGTGTGTGTATGTGTGTTTTTCGGTGTGTGTGTGTGTGTGTGTGTGTGTGCGAGAGAGAGAGTGACGTCACCTTATAGGAGTACAGAACTTTGCAGGTGAGGGGGTAGTTCCTGAGCGTTCCTGAAGGACTGGAGCTGCTATCATCAAACGCCTCCATGTTCTCCTCCACCTCCTCACAGTCGTCTCGCTCCAAATCCACCGGCGTCTGCAGAGACAAGTCCAAAGAAAGTTCTTCAACAAAACCCAACCGCGCTCCCTCACTGCGGCGGAATCCAGAACCGAACAGGAGAAGGTCAGACAATAACGAAGCCACGTCTCCGTCTGGCTGTGGAGGTCGACTCCGCCCACCTGGAGCAGCACCAATCAGGTGACCCGTCCTTGTCTCCGGGGGCTAAACCTATTCAGCTACACCTGAAAGATTAGATTAAGCTTTAAACCACGGCACAATGGCGTCGCCATGGAAACCGAGGCCCTGACGTTTATTGTAACCTATATGGCTGATCTGAGATCAGACGGGCTGACGAATCAGGGGCTACAGGACCTGCTTGTGAGCCGTCTGATACACACCTGGCCAGACACACATCACATGACCAGAAGTTTGTAGAAACCCCTACTTTTAACCTGAGTTAGGTTTAACCTAATTAACCTCATTTGGGTTAAAATGACCCAACGGGGGCGTCACACCTTAACCATCATCATGTCCTCCCTCACCACATCCATAAAAGCTCCTCTTTGACCTTCATCTCCACCTCCTGCCTGGTGGGTCCATCCTCAGCATCCTCTCGTACATGTCTGTGTGTAACTCATTCATTTCATGATCGTGATGAAGCAAACCTCACAGGGCTTGGTAGATCTTATCCCAGCACTTTTGGAGAAAATAATCTAAATTCTGTCAGCCCTTCCCATGAATCTCACCCCCCCCCCCCCTTCCAACATGACACAAAAGTGTTAATGAATATGGAATGTGTTTGTCTTTAAATACAGATTTCATTCGGCCGCTTTAACGTTCTGGTTCCGTTCCTAATCATCTATTCGAGAAGATGGAGCAGGATGTGCCTCAGGTGTTCAGCAACACGTACCGCTGGAACGGTATGTCACATCACCCCCTCGCCAGTAATTAGGGTTAATCAGCAGATGGCAGCAGCGTGTAGAACGCGAGCGTCTCCTCACTGGAACCCCCAAGGAGTGGTGAGGAGAGTAAAACTAGTAAAACTACACCGGCACTTTAACAGACTATTGAAGGAAACCGGAGAACGTGCAAACTCCACCCACATCGGGATTCGAACCCGGATCCCCAGCACTGGACATCCAAACCATTGAATTAAACTCCATTAGAAATGAAAGTTAACCACACGGTGCTCAGTAAAAACATGGAAAGGTTGAGGAATTCAGGGACTGGTGATGTTTTAAAAAGCCAAAAGCCTCATTATGGGATATCATGGCACAGTGGAAGCAAGGTGAGCGAGGTCGGATTACCGTGACTGAGGGATCGTGGGTGGTGAGGGTGGGAAGTGTCGCCCAGCGCTCGTTCTCCAGCTCCTCCATCACCTGGTTGGTGGCGCTTTTTAGCCACGTATCCACGGAAACGCCCACCTGTCGAAGCAGGTCCAGACGAGCCTCGGCTTTCAGCTTCATGGTCTAGAGAACGAGAGAGAGTACACATACATATATATACATACATATAGTATACACTTTTTTTTATGTATTTTGTTATGTTAGCTATATACTGTATATACGATGCTGTGACAATATGAATGTACACAATATTATGGGAAACATGACACACACACATACATTCGCATTTATATGCCGATATAAAGACACTTTATACCCCGGGTTCTCCTGTTTCCTCACAAATACATGCATTCAAGGTGATTGGCTGCTTTAAATTGCTCCTATGTCATATAATGGCATCATATAATGATGTACACATTGTGTGTGTTATACAAGTTTGGGTGTATCTGTGTGTTTGTGTGCATACATATTTTAAGTGTTTAAGTGTACCATTTAGTCTCTTTTTGTGTATGTTTGGTATACATGTATGTGTGTTTTGGTGTGTGTGTTTTTTTATATATGTGCATATGCGTATTGGTGTGTATGTATGTACTGGTTGTGTGTGTGTGTGTGTGTGTGTGTGTGCGTGTGTGTATGGGGTGCAAGTGTGTATGTTTTGGTGTGTGTGTGTGTGTGTTTTTGTATATATGTGCTGATCTCATATAATGGCATAGTGGCAAAGCGGCATAGTGGTTAGTACAACCGCCTCTCAGCGCTAGGGATTCAGGTTCGAATCCTGATTTGGGTGGAGTTTCTTCTATCTGTTTTCTTCCGGTTCTCCGATTTCCTCACACAGTTTCAAAAAACCATGGATTCAAAGTGAATGGGCTGCTCTTAATTGCCCTTCTATAGTGTATAGTGTGTGTCTGTGTGTGTGAGTGTGTGCCCAGCGATAGTCTAATGCCCCGTCCTGGGTGTATCTGCCCAGCACCTGAAACTTTCTCCCCTGGATGGACATGGGGAACCCAGCGTGAGCCTTGAGGAGCATCAAGCGGAAGATGATGGATGGATGGATGAATAGTTTTTTTCGGTCAGGTGTTTAGTTTTAGTTCAGTAAATAACCTTAGCGGCTTTTACCTCTGATTTGCGAATGTGTTCTTTGGCCTCCTCTATTCTGAAGTCGAGGTCGATGCGGCTCTGTTCTGTGGGAGGAGTCCCCTGTTTCTCACACTCCTCCAGAACCTGTAACAATAACAAACACAGATTGCTTTGGCGTCTTATACTGATGCTGAAAAAGCTGCTTTAATCCAAAAACAGATTAAAACTGCAATAAGGTACGAGAGGACGTGGCATTATTGTGAATAAATCACGAAAAAGAGGTGTTGTGGAGTACAGTTACGTCTTTCCCGTGATTTATTTACAATAATACACAACCTTAAGTAAGATAATGCTTTCATAAAATGGTTACAAAGACACTATAATAAAAAAAAACAAGGTATGCCAGTTTTAGCAGAGGATCGTGACGCCTTGTTTCCGTCTCGGGGTCTTGTTCACGATTGATGATAAGATGGAGCGGGAGATTGACCGGCAGATTGGTGCAAGGTCAGCAGTGATGAGGACTCTGGTCTACGTTCCTACCCTCACCTGTAGTCGTGGGCTTTGGGTAATGACCGAAAGAACGAGATCGCGCTGAGGATTTCCGGTTCGAATCCCAATCTGGATGGAGTTTCCATGTCCTCCCCATGTCCGCGTGGGATTTCTCGGGGTTCTCCGGATTCCTCCCACAGTTCAAAAACATGGATTCAAGGTAAATTGGCTGGCCCTTTAATATAAGTGTGTCTATATGTGTGTGTGTGTGTGTGTGTGTGTGTCAACGATAGATTGGCGCCCTGTTCTTGGTGTATCTGCCCAGCGGCCAAGATGTCCTTCCGTGGAGGGGCATGGGGAACCCCCACTCCCCCCCCCCCCCCACGACTCTATTAGAGGATTATACAAACGATAACGAATGAAAGAATAACATAGATTTTTTTTTTTCAGTAAGAAAAATGACATATATTTTCTTTAAAATATGTGTTATGTATTTTGGAGTCTTAAAAATTAACTAAAGGTATTTACATTCATTAAAATGGATCGATTTCCGATTGTTTACGGATGGGTTAGCAACGAAAACAGAGATAAATCTTTAAATATTACTAAAACATCAATCACACAGATGACCGAACTCAATTCAAGATGATAATAAAGATGTAACATTCCATGGTTAGGAATATTATGACATCACAATGCCTAGAGAACCTTCCACGCATCAGTAGCAAGTTCACTGCGTCTCACCCGTTTGTACTGGATGATGGTCTTGTGTTCGCGCGCCGTGCGTGTCGCCCATTTCCGCGCTTCTTTATTCAGACTGTGTTCTTCCGTGGTTCCTGTTTCTGACTCCAGCTGTCGGCTCTGTGGCGCACACACGGATAAAACCCGGCACGTTACATCAAAAACACAAGTCAGAACTTGATCCACACGTTGGTCTACGATCAGCTTGAAGGACGAACGCATGTCGGAGCCATGATGTACACACAGCGAGCCCTGATCCTGGAACAGTGTGGATCTTCAGCAAAGCAGAACCAATGGCAGGATGTTAAAATACGGACAAATGTATTGTGACGATCCTAATCTGTAAATTCAGTCTCATTGCTGCAGGTGTATAGAATTTAGGACCTAGCAATCCAACCTAGTGGGAACAGTTTGGGGAAGGACCCTATGGGAATCCCAATCTGGTTGGAGTTTCCATGTACTCTCCGTGTCCATGTGGGTTTTTTTCCGGGTTCCTGAAGGTTCACGGTGAACTGGCTGCTCCAAACTGCCCCTATATAGCGTGTGATTCTGTGTGAGTGCCCAGTGTTGTATAGGCACCCAGTCCTATTGACCATGGATACCCCCCCCCCCCCGTATAGTATTAAGCAGTAGATAATGAGATGAGATGAGTTTGCTGAACATGTGGCTCTACCTGGGCCAGGGTCATTCTCATCACACTGACCGCCGATGGTTCAATATCCACCAACTGCTGCACGGAGCTCAGAGTCTGAGCCAGTACACACACACACACACACACACACACACACACACACACAAGCAAGAAAAACAGATAGTGGAACGCAGAGGTTAGTAACAGGTAGAAATCAGTTAGCAGAGTAGATTAAGTCTAATGAACCCAGACTCACTAAGTTTAAACGTTAGTAAAAGCTCTGTGGTCAGATAAAACAAGCCGAGTGGACACTAAACCCAAAAGCAACGTCTGCTTTAAACAGGAACCTTTTAATGTGCTGTTATCATGGCGACTCTTTCTATACTATCGGGACAGAGGGGCAGGAACCTTTCATCTCTTCATGTCCTCCACTTACCATATAGATGGACTTTGTAGTTTTCCAATTACAGGCTGTAGTCCATCTGATTTCTTGTTTTTATTAGTCCCCTGTTGGTTCCCTGTTCTACAGAACAGGTAGAATTTGGGTGGTGGATTGTTTAGTGTCAGTTGTGCAGTGACACTGATGCACCGAGGGGGTTTTAGTGCTGCTGTGGTTTTATTTAAACCGGGTTGGAATAACACACCAAGCAAATGATACCTGCTCTGTGGTGGTACTATCGGGGTCCTGACCGTTAGAACAGAGTAATGTACTGTAGTCCACAACTGTAGAACTACAAAGTCCATCTTTATGGGCAAAGGTTGTTCGAAATGGAATTAAAGTTACAGATTAAATGAATATTAAACTTTGAAACATGTTTTTATTCTCTTCTCTCTTTATTAACAGATAAAGCCGGTGACCGTGAGGTCATCAGGCCGATTTGGGATCAGACCCTCGGGTTCAGACTGTACAGACTGACGGGCAGATGCTCTGCAAAGAGTTCCTGAGGTGTTGAAACACGTTACCCTTAAACAGAGTGCAAGATCAGAAGGAAACATGGCTGAACGAGGTTTAGTTTAAATACAGAAAGCGAGCGAGAGAAAGCAAGAGAGAGAGTTTAATCAGCAGTGCGACTGTTTAATCACGGGAGTGCTTTTGACACATCAGGAGGTGTCTGCAGTGCAGGGTAAATATAGACAGGATGGCGTGTGTGTGTTTGTGTGTGTGTGTGTGTGTGTGTGATAAGACAGAATGGAAAAAGTCTTCCTTATTTACTTACATCACTAAAAATAACATGACATACAAGTTTATTAATTCTGACACTATTTTTCAGAAAAACAAGTCATTTTCTTTAAAAAAAAAAATAGGAATTAAACTGGAAAAATAATCAGGTTGGTCGTCTGAGGGTGAATTCTGCGGCCTGTGAGCGGACAGTTTCGGACTCACCTTCATATAAAGACACTTACAAATTGATGCCCGCAACAGATGCTGGATACTACAGGGTCACATTACCCTTTATTTGTATTATATTTGGGGGAGGCGGCACACTGGCATAGTGGCATAGTGGATCCGAATGTGAATCGCCATCTGGGTGGAGTTTGTATGTTCTCCCCATCGTCATGTGGGTGTTCTTTGGGTTCTTCAGTTTCCTCCCACAGTCCAAAAACATAAATTCAAGGTCATTTGGTTGCTCTAAATCGCCCCTATATGGTTTGTGTGACTGTGTGAGTGAGTGTGTGCCCGGCGAAGAATTGGCAGCCTGAGTGTATATGCAATTTACTGCTGTATAAAAAGGCAATTTAATAATTTAGAGCACCTTGTATGGCGTCAGAAAGGGTCCAAAAGTTTTGAGAACTCAAAAACAGAATTCGTAAGCAATTTCTTCGTTGCACATTTTTTCGCTCGCGCTTCTCTCTATCGCCCCCTCGCTTCTAAATATTTCTCACGTTCGATTTTTGGATTTAGGACCCGTTTTCACGGGTGGGCGGGATCTAGACAGTAATTGGCTGCTCGAGAAAAGTTCAGCCCGCCCAGCCATGCGACACTATGACAAATTGTGGATTAACACATTTTAAAAAGTGGGACTGGAACATAAAAAAATGAAAATGAAAATAGCTGATAGAAGTAAACAAACTCTCAACTCATTTTTCAAAAACAAAACACATTTTGCGCAGATTTGCTGATGTCGCCGGATGTGTAGCACGGCTGGGTGGGCTGAACTTTTCTCGAGCAGCCAATTACTGTCTAGATCCCGCCCACCCATTAAAACGGGTCCTAAATACAAAAATTGAACGATCGCAAAAATGAGACACGCAAGCGCAAAAATTAAATGCGCAAGTGCAAAAATGAGAAGCACGACCGCAAAGATGAGAAGCGCGACCGCAAAGATGAGAAGCGCAACCGCAAAGATGAGAAGCGCGACCGCAAAGATGAGAAGCGCAACCGCAAAAATGTGCACCGAAGAAAATTGCTTACGAATTCTGTTTTTAGTTATTTAGCTGACGCTTTTATCCAAAGCGACATACAGAACACAGGGTCGATACAGAACCCTGGAGCAAATGAGGGTTAAGGGTCTTGCTCAAGAATCCACATTGGTAACTTCAGTGAACCTGGGATTTGAACCCACAACCCTTAGATTGATAGTCCAATGCCCTATCCACTGAGCCACCACTCCCTCAGTTTTTGAGTTCACAAAACTTTTGGACCCTTTTTGACGCCATACACCTCCTTCTTTTTTTTTTTTTTTATTTTACCCCATAGATGGACTTTAGATGTATCCGTCATAGTATTGCTGTACGTAATATGAACCTCTGACCAACTAGCCGAATTGGTATATAGCAGAGGGCACTGCCTAGTGCTTTAAAATGCTGTAGTAATGCTTTTTCACCTCGTGCAACCCAGGATTAATAAAACAGCCACAGATGCTTCTGCTCATATGTTTCAGTGTCAGACACCAAGTAACATCCTATCACATACTTGACGGCCTATAAAAACCCTGTACAATTTACCAGGTATTTAATTTCTTTCATTTATTTGGTAGCTCAGGGTTTAGGGTGTTAGGATATTAATCTGAACCACTGACCACTATGTATGTGCACTTTTTTTGGTAAAAAAAAAAAAAAAAAAACGTCATGGTCCTTAATTCAAAGCGTTTAAAAAATAAATAAATAAAAAAAAAAAACAGATCACGTTACTCATCCCTTCTGTTTAAAATTTCCCAGAGAGCAGTCCATATGGTACATGCTGTGTGCAATACATTTTTTAATGACTGTATCCATAAATAGAAATAGAGGTTGTTTTGAAAAGATTGCAGCAGTAAAGCATCTCTAAGTTGAATGGAGAGCGATAACAAAAGCTAAAGAAAGTAATACAGATCAAAGAACTGAGAGGGCCCAGCGCGACTCGAAATGACACGAGAAAAACAGGGAAAGGAGGAAAAGGAGACAGACCAACAAACAGAAGGACAAGAAGGGGTGAATGAGTTTACTGGAAACAAACTAGATCCCAGTTGCTATAGTTACCATGGTGCCATATGGGAGGCCTTATCTGAATATTTTGAAATGAGAACATGTTGGAATTAAACAGGCAGTTCGGTGTTGTTATAGATCCACATGCATGTGCGCACACGCGCACACACACACACACACACACACACACACACACACACACACACACACACACACACACACACAGTAACGCCATAGTGGCTTGTAGATTTCTACAGCAAAGACAAACAGGAGAATTACCAAGAACACCCGCTACCTAGTGCTCAACCATAAGCCCGGCTCAAACCAACATCTGTCTGATTACTACATGAGGAACAGGATGCAAGCAATTAGATACGAGGGGGGGGGGGGATCACACATGGCACTTGACACCTACCTTTGTTATTGTCAGACGTGCCATCTTTGGTCTTCCTGTTTAGACTGTGCAACTTTTCGTTCTCCTACGAGTTAAAACATTCCACAAAAGACATTTTAGTCACTTATTTATAATTAACTTTAACTCTATTACATTTATAGTATATAAGTGAGCGTGGGGACATACATTTATGCGATGGAAGTTGACGCTCCAGTTGGCTCCAGCACGTGATGGAATGAACCGATCTCCGTGTTTACTCGGTGAGGACAGCGGAGAGTTTGTGGGCATCAATGAGTGCATCACCTCAGTGAATCTCTGCAAATGAAAAAATAAAGAAGACAATAATTACTGTCCATTATTAACGTTTACTTGCTGTGGTAGCTCAGTGGTTTGGGTGCAAGGCCACTGAGCAGAAGGTTGTGGGTTCAAAACCAAGGCCCATTGAAAGTTATCAATGTGGTTGCTTGAGCTAAACCCCATTTCTCTAGGGGCACCGTATCAGTACTGTGTTTTGACCACAACCATCAAGTTGGGATACTTTCTAAGTGACTTTGGATAAGTGTGTCTATCAAATAAGCAAATAGTAGTTCCCCGCACAATTATTGAAACCCTATTAAGATGAGATAAAATCAGCAGGATTACCTTAACTAGTTTACTTACTAACCTTATTTATAGAGTAAGTTCATTGCAGACTTGTCAGGCTTACTAACGATTTAAATAATAAATCATTGTTTGGTACCCGCTGGACCTGTGAAAGGATATCGCTCCAAACCAGTGACCCGAGAAAGACTCAGGACCCACTGTGGGTAACTTGCAGAGCTGGGTCCAAAAAAATCTGAACTTACATTCTCAACCTGTGGTCACCTTGACCCTAATCAGTTATAAGTGTATGTTATAGAAATGGACTAAAATTTGGAATGCTTGCACTTGAGGTTAGATGACAAAAGTGGGAAAAAAAGGTCCTAATTTTCATTTTTCTCCACAGTTCAGATCCTGACATTTCCTACTTTTAAAACTTCTATGATGCGATATTTTGCTTACAGAAAGCCTACAACTGTCACCAAACATTCATGGAATTTTTTTAATGCAGACTTACAACAGGACTGACGTTGTCGTTCTGGATATTGATCTGCCGTAGCAGCCGCCTCTCATACTCCTGATCCATTGCTGCATGAAAATAAAAAAAGAAAAAGAAGAGAAAATACAAATTTTACTGAAGTACTAAAGCAGGTCAGTAATGCCAATATTATCATATCATGGTGATTCAAGACCCCTACATGCCAGGTAAGGATCCTGCATCATCAATGACTTGCCCACTGTACAATATCCCTTATACAAACATATATTTGCTAAAGCTGTTAATTAGAATGCATTCGATGTTTAATTTGATGCTAAGGGTAAATATATAAGTATTAAGATGTAACAGCATACAATATACATGCATTTTGTCATATCTAATAAACATTCTCTCATTATTTTCTTTTCTATTACGTTAGAAAGGGCTTCAATATAAGAACAGATAATATGTTATAGAGACAATACTGAGTAGTGTATGTAATTTGTAAATATAATTCGTGATGGCTGTTAATGTTGATTGTAGTTCACAAGAAATGTGGGCCTAATTTTACCATTACTTTGGTTCCACATTTTTACTTCGGACCATGATAGATTCATTATGCAGTTAAAAACCCAAAAAACAGCAACCCTCAAACAACCGCACAATGCAATTATATTGAAAAACATGCCCGTCAAAATAAACTGTTTTGCTCCTGACTGGCTCATGCTGCTATAATAACTTCTTACAACATTGAACACAATCTCTGAAAACAAATCTGTCTATTAGATAAAGAATCACAACCTGCAATCATCAAACATGGTCTAAATAAGCTGCAGCGCCTCAGACACAAAGAACAAAGTTTAAGTTCATTTCTTTCTATAGCGCTTTTTACAATAATACATCGCCTCAAAGCAGCTTTACAGTGTCCCGAGCCTGAACCGCAAAAGAGGAAGCCGAAACAACAGTGTCCAGAATAAAAGCTTCTACAAATGTAGACTGTTGATGCATGCCAACAAATATATAGTCTCTGTATTGCTAAATTTTTGCATCTGATATGATTGGATATCAATCCGATGTGCACAGAAATAACACTTGACAACATGACATCAACAAAGCCTATGAGTCAGTATTAACTGTCCTTTAGAAGAATAATTTTACTCTATACAATTAGTGCATGTTCCATATCAATCATTTTCAAACTGATAAGTAGATTGTCTATTTGAAAAAGACCCCCCACCCCACCTGCATTTACCAAACATGGTCTAAATAAGCTGCTACATCTCAGACACAAAGCAAAAAGTTTGACTTCATTTATTTCTATATAATTTTACAATAATACATCGACTCAAAGCAGCTTTCGTGTTGCGAACCTAAACTCCAAAAGAGCAAGTCGAAGCAACAACGGCAAGAAAAAAACCTCATAAAAGTGTAGACTGTAACTTCATGCCACCAAATACATAGTATGTATATTACACTTGGTGTTTTTTATGTCTGACATGATTAGCCATCAATCCAAAGAAATAACATCAACAGAGTCTATGAGTTAGTATTAACTGTTCCACTTAAGAATTATTTCCCTCCCTACAATTTGTGCATATAGAGGTTCCATATAAATCATGTTCAAACTAATAAGTGGCTACGGAACCAGCCTTGCAACCAAAAAGTCACCAGTTCGAGTCCCACTAATTACTATGGCTGAAGTGCCCTTTGGGCAAGGCACCTATCCGCAGTTGCTCCCCAGGTGCCGTGTACAGGATCACCAAACGCTCTGGGCATATGTGCTCACTTTACTAATATGTATGTGTTACACTGCACGGGGGCTTAAATGTAGAAAACCAAGCACTCTGAAAGTATGGCAAAATAGTTCAATTGATATCTTACTAAGAATAATAATGCATTAGATTTGTACCCCACCATTTGGAACAAATCTGAAAGTGTATAGAAATTCATTTAAAAGCATTAATAACACATTAATAGGATATGATCATTTACAATCCGTAAGTCCTAAAAAGGTAAGTCTTTAATCTTTCATTAAAACAACCAGTTGTCTGAGATGTCCTCTGTCTGAGATGATCAGGCAGGGCATTAAATAACAGATCTGTGGATTGAAACTTCCCTCAGGTGTATCTGGTGTCTCTGTATTTAAACCTGAACATAAAGTAGTTCAAACCAGCTCCATCTCCAGGAGCAGCACTAACATACTGCTTTGGTATTAATGATCTCATGTCACATTTGTCACCACATATATTCTGTATGTATGTATTTATTATCCAAGTATGATTTTACACAGAACCTTTATTTATTATGAAGCTTTTACCAAAGTAAAGGACCTGATTACATCACCTTTATTTGTTTAAAAAACACCTTTAATTCCATCATATGCTCAATATAATGACATGCATCCATTCCCTGCGATTTGGATGTTCAGACACGGTGATATAAAACGATATAAAAACGAACTGATTAATAAAAAACATTCAAAGAAGGAAATAATGCTTGGACGGATTTATATGACAGGCTGCTGCTGGAACCAGGTTCCACCCCCCTGAGCTGACATACCGACACAGATGCTCTGCTGGAGAGTCCCAACGACAGCCTTACAGCTCTAATAAATCTGCTTACAGTCTCAATAATTTACAAACAGTCGAAATAAACCGTCGTACAGCGTCGGTAATATTATATAACTTACAGGTTATAACAGAGCCCACAAAAGCTAACTGTCTTAGCCTTTAGCTTCGACGATTCAAACGTAAACAAGACGCTTCCAAAATAGATCTGCGCCATTAAATAAAAGCGTGACAGTGCATAAAGGCTGATGTCGTGCTCAGAAAACATACCAAACTCTTTTCATAAACTGACTCCGTGATTCGTTGAAGTACGCTGGCTTTTAAATGATTACTGATCGAGCCGACTGTTGTTTTACGAATCGCAAAGGATTGTGGGTAACACTGTGCCGACGTCACCTTTTGATTCGTAAAATGCGATTGCGTTGCTGTGGTAACAAGAATGCCAACTACGCACGCAATAGTAATAATAATATTTTTAATGTAAGCTTTTAAGATAGATATTCATTCATTCATTATCTTCCGCTTGTTCCTTTATGAGGGTCGCGGGGGGGTTCCCCATGCCCATCCAGGGGA